>JAQGAW010004116.1:0-11368 GCA_034698025.1 Phthiracarus crinitus | reverse complement strand
ACTTATAGTAAAAAAGTTGTTAGCGCGCAAAGTGTCCTTGGGGTTGTATTTATCCCGGTTTACTGCTGAAGTGTTAAAAGATAGGTTGTTGTAATGCATTACCGAAAAAACTTATAAATTAAGTAGTGTTTTGTCCGGATTCTCGTAAAATTACATCTTTTGTCTTATGTTTTCGCTTAATCGTTGGATAAGTTAGATTTTATTTACCAAAAAGTTATTTTTTATATTAATCCGATCAAAACAAACAATTAGCTGCGACAGCAAAACAACATTTACTGATAAACGTGTGGCGTTCATATATCCGATAAAATACTGAAATTGAGATTAGACCGATAGAGATCTCTCTCGATAAACGAAAACAGTGTTGCGTTAGAGAATATACGTACAAAAAAAAGAAAACAATATATTTTATATACAAATCGTACATTTTCGGAGTATAAATGAGAAATGACTAAAACAGCGAGAGGACCACCGAATAACTTAACAATGGTTTTAAGTGTGTGTTTGTTTGTATACGTACGGCAGCAAAAATAAGGGCGAAAACGATAGAACGATAGATTTGACTTTAAGCAAAGATAATAAAAAACCGTACTGTTAAGTCAAAACTCAGCAAAGAAGTATATATGGAGTGAAAATAGCTGCGAGACAGCAGTTCACTCTTATTGAGTGATCGATTACCTAACGAGATATATCGAACACAGACACACACATTCGTATATAAACTTATAAACTTAAATAAACAGCAAAAATCATGGAACTCGAAAAAGAAGAAGTAGTTGTAAAAAATAATTATAAAGTTTGAGATGAGAAAACAATTTTTTTGTTCGCACAATGAATTCACTGCAACGCTGAGCTCAAAACAAAACTTGAAGAGCGTATTATTTTTTATATTTTCATTTATTATGATTTTTTTCGTTGGTTTTTTTCGCTTGAATTTTTTTAAAGCAGCGTTGGTTTTCTGATATGATTTAGTTGTCGGACGCATCAGTGAAGGATATGACTTACGGGCGAATAATGCGAACGGAAAGCCACACCCAATAATCAGATTAACTCTTATGATAGTTTTATGAAACACTAATAAGATTATCTCATATTTGCAGGCAATTGAGATAAATGAATGGTTTGTCTCTGCTTTTATCAGTGTAGTGTCAGCTATGTTTTTCTTGTTTTATGAACACTATGATCTCTCTCGTTGTACAGTCTCGAGTTAAAACATTCGCTGCAATGTGTCCCTTAGCGTTGGTATGTAATTTTTCGATGAGAGTATGTCGAAAAATCAGATCATCGCCTTCAGTGTGTGTTTCCATAATGTCTGTATAAGCTCTAAGAAAGTCGTTTGTATTTTTATAATCACTTCGATTCCGATTTTTAACTCTCGAAAGTGCTGCGATTTTAGCCGTTTTTGAGGAAAATTCGTTAATAAAACTTTGCTTAAATTGAGGCCAATTTTCATATTTGTGGATCTCGTAAAATAATTTATATTTTTCCATTAAATTGATGTTTATTTTGAGTCCTATGATTGCCTTCAATCTATCTTCAGTTAAATTACAGAGTTTTGATTTTTCTTCTAAATTTTCGATAAATTTCTTTACTGGAGTACCGATGGAAAATTCCTGTATGTCTTTTATATTGAAATCATTTCTTTGTTGGTTACCGACTAATGCGTTAACAGTAGACATCGTATTGTTCATTGTTTGTTTAAAAATATCCGCTAATTCACGTAACGTGTCATTAAACATGACTAAAGTTTGATCGGATGCTTGTGTTTGATATTGATTTGCCAAACTCGGGCTATTATTCGTGTTTGATCCCAAATGCTGTGTATGCGATGGACTGTTAATTACTGTTGTCACTTAAGCTGTGACTGGATTTAATATCGACTGATTAAAACTTTGTCTTTTTTGTCCTAAATTTCCAGAGAAATTGGTTGAACATAATGGTTGGCTAATAGCTGTACTTATTTGGCTATTGTTTAAATTTGAAGCCGTTGTTTGAACGCTGTGCTGATCGTTGGCTTTTGATAGCAAATTATAAGCGTCTGTAAGCTTTGATAATTGTGCCGTTAAATTGTCGATTCTATCATCACTTTTCTTACGATTATCGACCTCTGATTTATATTTGTCGTTCAGTTTTTTTAATTTTGTGGTTATTGCTACATAATCGTTCTTTTCGTCATCTAAATCTTTGGATTTGTCTGCCAAATCTTTTTTTAATGCTTCCATTATCGCTTTTATAATGTGTTTATCTTTACTTGTTTCCAGTAATTACAACAATTCTGTTGTCTCCAGTTGTGGTATTACTTTCAACAATTGCTGATCTTTGTAGATCTCAGGAAATTTTTCTTTGTTTTCTCGCGTAAAATATCGATGTTTTCTATTGTCCTTGTTTTCGCTCATTAAAGATGAGGAGTTGAAATTGTACGCCAAATGTGGAGTCGGAACCAAAGACCTCCACCAATGAAAAGTGCCGAACGTACCGATAAGCCAATTAGCAATCAATACCGAAGGCAAGGGATGTACGAATACGGGAACGACACGACTCCAACCATTCGACATACATTCAAGTGTGTGTGCGCTATGTGAAGCGAAATGAGATTTACTGTATTTGTGTTTTAACACAATTAACGGTGAAATCGACTGAAGAATAATTAATTAAGCGGAAACTTGTTTCGTTTCTAATTAACACTTTTATTTAAAAACTCAATTCGATATCGTTCACAAAAGATTACAATTTAATCAATTTATTAAAATAAAACAGTATCTCTAATTATTAATTTTTGTTGAGACGCGACAGCTTTGTTTCGCAGTTAAACGCAATCTGAAGCTTTCGCTTACAATACCAATACAGTCGCACTCAAATAAAACTATTACTCTTTTTTGAAAGTTAATCATTAAAACATCGATCAGTTTCGTAACATTAATAATAAAAACTAATAAGTTTTATAGATACATAAATTTGAATAATATAGGCTTGAAGCCACAAAATTACATATGTTTGACTTTCAGTCATTTAAATACAAAATTAAAATAATTAGTAAGCGATAATAAATAGTTTTGGGACATTACGCGTATGAGTAGGTTAGGCGTGCCTCACTAATGTGTGAAAACAATTTAAAAGATTAAGTTAATATTAGATGAGGAATATTATTATTTTATGTTAAGAGATAAGACTTAATTGCATATAAAACAATTTTTTTGGTTCAATAATAAGTTATATTACAAATTGAAACCTAAAAAACCACAGTGTCTTAATGCCTACGCTCTAATAAAACTGCATAGAAATGACAATCCCGCTCGCATTATATATTAAATAACCATTGTCACAATTCTGTCGAATGCTTTAGGGTGGTATCAGATTCAGAAAATCTCAATTTTTAAGTGGGTAAAATCAACGGATTTTATCGACAATTTGTTTAGATTCGGACCAAAAATTTTCAAATTTTTTCTCGACAAAAGCCTAAACTAGGAAAATTCAACTGATTTAAATGATTATTTTTTTAAATTTTTGTCAATATTTAAAGTGTCGCCAAAACTGATCGGACATTTTTTTACATTTGACCAAAGATTTTTCCAAATTTCTAGGTAGGGTCAACCTAAGGCAAGAACCCCCTTGTGTAACTATGCATATAAACACAAATTCAATTCAACAAAATAGTTGTTTTTTGCCGATATTTGCAAATTATATTTTAAACAGAATATCACTTTGCTATCTATAACTTTTTTATGCTACATTGTTTTTTTGGCTTTTTTAGATATGCCTCATTATCATTATATGAACAAATTTCATTGCATTTTTGTTTTGATTTTAGTTTCATCATTAAATTTGAAGAATAATAGAGTGTATAATCTGAGTTTAATGTAATATTGAATTCCCTAAACTTATCTGTGCTTTCAATCAATAAATATATAGAGCTTCTAAAAGTATAATCAGTTATATGTTTAGTATTGATTTTAAATTTAATTTGTTTTAGATGTTTCTCGATAATCATTTTGTCTAAATATAACATTTGCTCTGTTATATTGTAATGGCTATAAAAATATGTTTGCCAAAAGTTAAATCTAAAACCACTATAGATATGTATGTCAAGTTGAAATATTTCATTGCAATCATAAGAATTATCAATAGTTGTCTCAATAGTACATGAATCGATAATTGGTGTATAATTATTGTATAAATTTAATAACGATTGGAGACCATAATTCGATAAAATATTAAACATATTCAAATCATTTTCTTTCTTATTTGACTGATTATTTGAATTCATATTTAGACTCGATATATATGTTTGTTTGAATTGATTCGGACTTAAACAGATATCAATCTGTGGCACAATATTTTTGAGCACAAACGAAGTTCTAGTAATTGTGTTTGAATTTAAATATTCGTCTAATAATTGATAGTTTTGTGCAAACATTAAACATAATAGAATTATAGTAATAAATTTACGTGAGTATTTGAAAGCATATTTTAAAGAAGAATAGTAATAAATATTTATTTTTCTGATATAAAATAATAGATTTTCAATGAAATACATGCATAACTTGTAACAATGAATACTAAACCACAAATTAGACATAAATAAGTGATTGCATCCATTTTTGATAGATGTGTGTAATTTATGTCTGAAGTTAGCATTTTGTTGAATTCAATTAACTTTTTAAATAATTTTAAATTATCAGTAAATTGAGGTCAATAATCAATTGAAATTTCACGCACTTTTTCCGACACTATATAATCATTTATACAGCTTTTCTTTAAACGATAATAAAAATACATTCTGTAGAAATTATTTTCCGAGAAATTTGATGATAAATTTTTCTTTAGAAAACGTTGTGAAATGTTTTAGTAATGAACACAATTTGTTTCATACGGAAATTCAAGCAGTGTTTCTCTAATAAAAGAATACAAAACATCAAAACAACGATTTCGTTTTAAAACATATCTATTTGTGTGATAATATAATTCTGGTAATGAATTACTTGGATGTATTTGAACGGATATATTGATATTATCTTTCATGTAAATTTTATATCCTATTTCATACTCATTTAGTTTATTTGAAGTATCATTATATGCAAAATCATTAAATAGTGTTATACATAAAGGAGAAAACTTATTCGACGTTATGATTGGTTCCAAATCGAATAGTTTTTGAATTTCATTGTTAATATCATTGAAATCACTGGATATATTGAATCAAAAATGTTATAAATGGTTCCATTTATTCCATATTTATTTATATCGCGTTTACTTAATAAACACAAACTAATGGATGGAACCGATTGTTTGACATGTTTTCCAATTGTTATTGAGATCGCAGTTCTATACTGTGTATACTCTTCTGTAAATAATCTGCACTGATAAATCGCAATAAATAAACATAAAACTTTAACCAATTTTTTTTAATTACTTGTTGAAAAGATTTCATCATTTATTTTGAGTAATGTTAGAATATATTTTCTCTGCAACCAAATTATTTTAATATATTAAAGACTACAATTTATGACATTAAGACATTCTCTATTATATATTTTAACGAAGTTAATATAAAATAAAAAATTTTGTTTAAGATCCTTAAAAATTAGAGTAAAAACTTTCCATAATGAATATAATAGAAAAATGTTAATATTTTATGACTTATTTAAATTTAAACAAAAATAAAATTATGAAAGTTAATCTTCTATTGCTATAACTGACGATAAAATAAACCTAAAATAATAATTTATAAATGATAAAATAACAACATAAATGGTAATATTGTGTCAAAATTATAGCGTAATTAAAATTAAAAATTAAAAAATTTCAATCAATTTAAAATTTATCCATCAATAAACATAAATTGTCATTACATATTATAGTGTAATCTTAAAAGTTTTATTAATAAAGTTTTTGTCGTAATTCTTTGAGTTTTAGATATTTTTTTAATTATTAAAATAAATTATAGCTTAAGCTGATTCTAGTTTTATTTAAAAAATTAATATATTTTTGTAGAAATTATGCGATAAAACAAATTAAACAATACATTACACACATAAAATTTACTTGTAAACAGATAAAAATCCTATACTTTATTAAATGCATTAATACATCATAAAATCCATTTCATGAATATTAGTACCAGTGAGTGGAATATGATTAAGTCTATTCAATAACAATTGAAATAATTAACTTTATTTAATGGTACGTGTCGTTTTTAAGGAAAATAATCATTTAATCAATAAATATTAGAATTATTTTTAAACAAGATCGATACGGTCATAATATCTGATTTTGCTTTTTAAATTATAATAAGTAAACTATTTTTTAAATAGAATGGCAGATACCAAATATTCATTATTATGCGGTTATCGAGTGTTAAATTCTACTGTTTCACTTTTATATAGTTTTGATTGGCAGATGCCACAAAATATTGGAAAAATGTTATATAACCGCCAAAAAATGGCAGATAGAAATAGTCACTATTATATGTGCCACAAAAACTGGAAAATATTCAATAAATCCGCCATAAAATAGTATATGCCAAAAAATCACTATTAAACGGTTAGATGCTACAAAAATTGGAAAATATGTCACTATTATAATGTTATCGAGTGGCAGATGCCACAAAAAATGGATATTAATCGATATTACAGCCACTAAACGGGAGATGCCATAAATTCTCTATTATACTGTTATCGAGTGAAAGGTCCTATACGATTATACCGCTAAAAAATGTCATTTACCAAATATTTTCTATTATACGGTTTTCGAGTTGCAGATTCTACAAAATATGGGTTTTATACGTTATTACAGCCAAAAAATGGCAGATGCAACAAACGTACTATTATATTGTTTTCTATTGGCAGATGCCACAAAATATGGGTTCTATTCGATATTACAGCACATAAAAGGCAGTTTCGGAAAAATCTCTCATTTAAGTAGTGAATTTAAATGAAATAATTACAAAAGTTTAAAACAATTGAAAATTTTATTTAAATTTGTGTTATAAAATTTCATACATATCTTATAATTTGAATGTTTTTAAATTAGCGCAAACCTAAGAGCTTTATGATAAGGGAAATAGGAGTCATAGTAATATACCTTTATATCAGTATCGCGAAAGAATACTAAATCGATTTAAGTATTTCCATTTGTCGAAATACCTTAATTCTTAAGTAAAAATCCATTTAATCGTAAATTAGTTATTAAAAGTTGCCCATAGTTCTTACTAATATTAATATTGAAATCTCCGATCAGAATAACTTTTTTATTATCAGTTTTATCTAAACATATCAATATGTTAGTGATGAGTGTATTTAAGTTAGATTTGGGTGATGAATATATTAGTAAAATTGCGTACTGTTTTATTTCGATTCCAATGCATTCGAAATTTTCCGATTTATTTGTGACTGAATAATCAAATAAATAATTTCCATGGAATTTTGTAAATGTGTGGATTCCTGATGATTTAATGTTATTCAAAGAATTGATACCATGTAATAATTTAAAGTTTGGAAAAATAAAACATCGATGTCCAGCATGTATCTGCACTCATATAGTTTGAATCATTATTAATATCTTCATAATGTTTTGCTTGTGATTGTATGTTGTGATAAATACCTTTAATTCCAGAGCATTTTTACGTAGAAAGAAAAGGGTAACTAAACAATAAGTTTGCAGTTGTCCTTAATCGTATTAATTCGTTTTCAACTAACTGCACAGTAGGTGTTTCAGGTGGTTGTTCGAATATTCCTTCAATATATAATCCAATTGCAGATCGAGATCTACTTAACGTAACATAAACTTCGGATCTTAACATTTTTCTTAATTATTTCACAAATACACTGTCATTACTCTGTCCGTGTGATTTGTATATAGTGATGGGTTCTGTTGGAACTAAAGGAAATTGAGTACGTCTAACTCTTACATTTTGATTACGTATCGGAGATATTTCTCTATTTTTCATACAATTGGTATCCAGTTATATTACTAGTTACAACTTTTTATCAAAATATAAAATTTACTTTGGGCTAATTTTCCCATGTTAGCGTCAAAGAATGATATCCAAATTCGTATTGGTTTTTGAAAAGGATGCTATTAACGTTTGCTATAATACCATTAGCACCGTTTACCAATACGTCTTCAACATCTACGTTAACGGTTATCATGTAGATCGCGTTTACTTTTAAAACTTTATTTGATTGTAATCCTAGTGATCTAGTGCTATGAAAAATATTAACGGTAGTTAAAGCATAAGTCTTAAGATCGATAGAAACATCCCCAACAGCTGTGTATTCAGCTTTACTTAAATATTCCTTATTATTATTTATTGATAATGCGATACGATAATAATTGTCCAACTCTTCATTAGTTTTAAATTAACGAATAGTTCCGTAATTAATTAGGCATTTAAGTTTGTGTATTTCTCTTGATTTTAATAAATAAAGGTCGTTTGTTGTTCAATTACAAACTGCTAAGTTATTTAATGCATGCGAAAAATGTAGAACATCCTTTTGTCGCATTATTTCAGTAAGGTCGAAAGACCTAAATTTATTCCAAAGAGAATTTTCTAATAAAGAATCGTATTTACTGCTTCTAGATTGAAATAAGAATTTATCCTGAACCGGTCTTCACTGATGAAAAGCTCCAAAACATAATACAGATTTACCGACAAAACATTCAGTAAAATGAAATATTTTATTTTAAACGGAAATCTATTTGTTTAAGCATATTGACACTTACCATCAATATTTCGTCAATTATTATAACTATTAAATCTTCTAATTTTTAATGGAGAGTATTTCGAAAGTCTGTACTTAATAACTTTATATCTGTTTTGCATTGAATGACAGGAATTGAAAACGTTGTATGCAATATCATCCCTCCGACGTTGAACGCTGCTTTTCCTGTTGATACACAAAAAAGAACTTTAATCGAATCAGGGCGTACACCAGGTATTGAGTTGTAAATTCGTAGAAGAGTTTGGTTGATAGCACTAATCAACTTCGATTTTCTAAAACCAGCTGCATCAAATACATCATTCAACTTTTGTTCGGTTAATGTTTTACAACGGTAAATTAAATCGATAAGTACTCATATTGCTTTATGTTAAGACCTCGCATTAACTTGAAATAATATTCGTCAGAAATACATTTGGGTGTTAAAAAACGCTCAATTATCGTTTTAGGTAAAGCATTTCTTATGCCTTCATTCAAACTATATGTTACATTATTTTCAAGTCCATACACCGAAAATTTATTAAAAGTTTGCGAACATTGTCTACTATTCCGTCATTAAATTTATTTTATTTATATTCGTCTTCTAGATTTTTAACATCAACTCTATCATAAATATATTTAATAGTATTATTGTTTATTATATCAATATTATCCAAATAATTTTTCTTTATATCAACGTTGTGTAATTCATTATTTTCATTAATCCATGGTAAGAACAATATACATTGCTCGAGATAGTAATTTTGTTCATCGGTTTTGATACAATATCGCCTATATCTGATTATTTTCATTTTCTACGTTTTTCTAAAAATCCAGTTTAATTTTTTAAAGCAATCAATTCTCCTTGTTGTTCGATTGTTTCTTCTAGATCATCATTTGTATTATCGTTTTCGTTTATTTTATTCGATTTATTCAATAATAAAGAAACTTTTTAAAGTGCATTTTTGAAGAGTGATAAAAGTAAGAAAATTTTTGATTGTGATTATTAAGTGAGAGTCACCTCTAAATACAGAATTTTTTTAATATAGTTATCGAGAGAAAGTTAAATATTTAAACAAAAATTTTATTTATTTTTGCATTGACTATAAAAAGCTACATATTCATTATATATGCTATATTTAGCAAAAGCCTTTGCTTTCTATTAGATTTCAAATACCTTTTAAAGGCTAATAAGATATTACTGTTGATATACATATTTATTTTATTTACAAAAATAATATTTGATAGTATTGAATATTATATCCAAATTACTGTAAATTTAAATAACAAAAATAAGAAAGCACAAGTTCCAAGTTAGCCTAACATAAGTTAATCGCATTAAACAGCAACAAAAAAAATATTTCCTTTGAATATTTTTATATTTAGATATTTACATAATAGTAATAATTTTGTGTCTTCTTCTCTAATGATTAATATATGATAGTTTGAAATTCTTAATCTTATAGCTTATATAAATTATAAACTTTTTGTATTCAAGGAATTTTATAATTTCTAGCTATTAATATAGTGATGATTAGATGAAATCAAAAACAAATTAATTCGTTTAATATTAACAATTTTATACAAAAGTTAATAACTTTTATTGTCTTTATTCGGAGAAAAATTATTTCTGAAATTATTACAAGTAAAAGCTTTATTAAAATTTTCTTATTTGAAAATATCTGAATGAGTCTGACAATATATTCATAAAAAATTTAAGTTAAGAATAAAATATCTCTTAAATTTATTTCAATAAAAAATTTATGCTTCACTATTTAAGTAAAAATAAAATTAAATTAAGTGAAGAAAACGATTGCAAGAAAAAACATTTTATGTTGACATTAAGAGTTAGATTTTTATGTGAAGAGGCGATTATTACTAAAAACTATGATTGAGTGAATGTATGGAAGTGAAAGTAAATTACTAAAAAACATGTAAAATGTAACTGAATTGTAAGCGACGCTGACGTGTGCTTATGTTAACGTGCAGTGTATTGATAGCTCGAAAACGCTTCACTTTAAAATAGTAGTTAGCTTTATTTAAGCCTTTAAGACAAGTGTTTTTCTAATACATTTTTAGTATTAAATATTTCTTATGCTTTGTTACGTTTAGTTAATTGATTGATTCACTCTCTCACTGTTTTATTAATTATAATTAATTTATTGTGATTGTCAACACGTTGGACAGAGGCGTACGTAATCGCGTTAGGCTGTACTTTTGGACACGCGTTCAAATAATTAAGTATCGGTTCTGTAAGGTATAATCTGTTTACTAATTTAATTATTTAATTTAATAAATATATATTCAATGGTATCCTTATGTAAGTCTTGATCCCCAGTCCTAGTCTATAAGGGAGGGTACCCAAGGTTAGACCTAAGAGTTCGTTCGGAGAAAGCGTTTTTCAGTGGTCTGATCGATGTTTTGGCGTATCTTCAGTGTCAATCGTGTGGATAGTTGTAAGGTAGTGGTGCCTTAGTATTTCACATGAAATCAAAAACATTTATTTAAATATATATAATTTAAAGAAAACTAGTAAAAAAACAAGATTGAAACGGGCTTAAAATATCTGACTTTGCAGTTTTACTTTAATTAATAAAAATTTTATTTTACAAAAATTCAAAGTACAATTATAATTTAAATAATTAAGACCAAAAACTTGGCACAAAATCAGG
>JAQGAW010004115.1:0-11373 GCA_034698025.1 Phthiracarus crinitus | reverse complement strand
AGACAAACAGACAAACAGACAAACAGACAAACAGACAAACAGACAAACAGACAAACAGACAAACAGACAAACAGACAGACAGACAAACAGACAAACAGACAAACAGGGTCAAATCCATATTGAATTTTGCAAAGTCAGATAAATGACATAAAATTTATTTTTATTAATTTAATAATATAATAAATTGCTTATATACTCAGTTTCATATAGTTTCAAGTTCTCTTATTATTTTAGTTTCAAGACAAAATTTTAGTGCTATTTTTAGAAATCAAGTTTTAATTTTAAGGCTGAAAAAGTAGGCAATAATTATTTAATCATGCAAAGCACTAAATCGAAAATCGTTATAAGTAAACAATTACCGCCAGATATGATCATAGAAAATGCTGGCAATCACTTCTATGAGATAGGATTGTGGCAATTTATGATTGGAAATGTTAAGAGAAGTCGTATTTATTTTAATCCTATTATAACGCTAATATGTATTCTTATTCTATGCGTTAGTTATTTAATTTCTGTTATATCCAAAACTGAAAACTCAGAGTTTTTAATCAAAATCGGAGAATTTGCTTACTTTTTAAATATTCGATACCAGTTTGACATAACATTTTTATTAATAATATTTATGGCAATTGTCACACAAGCTATACATTACTGGAATTACAAACATGATATTTATCCGTCATATATGAATGTGTTTGAAATGATGGCTGGATTTAGAACACCACAATCTATTAGTATTAATGATGAGAACAAAATTCGTCAAATAATAAATAATTCAAAATACTTGTTCAACTTTATAAGTTTCAATACTAATTGGTTAATACCAATATCCGCTATCAGTCTTAACTTCGTTCCATTATCACAGAACTGTTCATACATTCAAATGCTATTCTATGCACTTCCGTGGAGTTTACTGTTTGCATATGTCGGAAGTTGTTATTTGAGTTTTATTGTTTGGCAAATGATTTATTTCTATTTGATTTGTATTTATTTAAAATTAAAAATTAGAGAAATTAATAATAAAATTGATAATAGAAGTAAAAAGTTTAAAGTTAATAATGAAATAATCCGTTATATTATTAAATCATTGAATGAAATTTATTTGGAAATAAAAGAATATAATGACAATTATTTGGAAAAGTTTGCGTTTTGGCTCTATTTGTTATTCTCAGCTATTGTTTATACAATATTTGATTGTGAGCGTCTGGATGGCGCCTTTCATAGGCTGTGTGTTAAACTTTTTCAATTACGCAATCGTTACTTAACACATTGTCTATGAATGGCGCCATCCAGACGATCACAATCAAATACTCTATGCTATTGTTTGCCTTATGTTGTATAGCGTATTATTGACTACGCGACTAGTGTTTGCTTATGGGACTATTTTACTAAGTTTAATATTATTTGGTTTTATGAAAACCACTTCAAAAATTGTTATCGAAATTAACAAAATTTATAAACTTTTTTTTTAAAGTTGAACACATATTATCTAAAAAGAAAATCTAACGCTAGGTTTAAAATAAAGGTATCACACGTTAATCAATTAATTTTGTAATAATTTTTGTGTAATACAGTTAACAGTATTTATGGAAAGATTGAGTGAAAAAAGAGTTGGATTTTACTGCTGGAAACTATTCATTATTAATTAATTTCGGGTTTACGAAGTAAAGTCAAAAATTGTTTGCCATTATTTAAAAGTTTTGAAACAAATTAATTTTTTCAATTATAGGTCTGTACGCTAATGAGCATGTTTTTCATAAAACTTGTAGAGATATCTTCAAAATCCATTTAATAAACCATATTTATTATAAATGAATTGAATTTGTATATTTGAACTCAAGATGCTAATGTTTTGGGTTATAATGATTTAACCATTGGTTCGTGGTTTGGTTCGGATTGGTTTTAATTTTTACTATTTCTGATGTTTTGGTTTGGTTCATGTTTTAAATAGAAAAACCTTTAAACAGACCAAAAGTCTAAACGGCGCTTAGGTTTACAAGCTATTGCCCAACCATTCAACAGTGATTTAATAGAAAGAGTTGAATTTTAAATTATGGTCAAACAAACCAAACAATTTTATGCAGAAATTTAAAGTTCAAAAAAGCATATTGGGCAATGTAAACAGATTTATAACATTATATACAAATATATATGTCATACACTTCATACAATTAGTTTTGATTTTATTAATAGGGCATAAAAATATTCAAATTAGTGTAAAAATTTGTTCTTAAAATTATATATAAGCAGTTATTCTAATCTATTTTAAAGTTTACGTTTCAACTTATGGAAATAAATAACATTTATTATATGAATAAAACATAAATCTTTAAAATTTGAAACTTTATTTCAAAATTTAATATCATTTAAGGCGTCAAATAAAAAAAAAGGATAAATTTTGATTCTGAAGCAATTAATGTTAAATTTAGGCATACGCCAAAAATTCATTTCTATAAATTTAATTATTGCTTACACTATTTAAAGTGAGAATTTATAACTTTATCTTTGCTCTATTAATTACATTTTTAACAAATAATAAGAAAACCAGTGATAAAATTAAAATTTACAGTCATTTATGGCAATTTATGACATACCCTAAAAAATCCGCTATAAGGTTGTTATTATTATCGCATGCTTTAGTATTTGCATTTCGACATTAAATAAGAATGAATTCACACATAAATCAATTGCTAACATTACTAAGTGATAATATATTTTTTAAACCTTAATATTTCCAATTTCAACACTAACATGATCAGAACATTCCCTAAGTCATACCCAATCTTCAAGGCCCGAACAAAACCTGAACATATATAACTATGCGACCCATCCAGATCCACCCCTACCCACCTGGGACCCACACGGACCCCGTTCCATCACACAAGAACACATCACAGATCACACAACGAATACATACCCGACAAACTAGTATACCCACCAGACCAACCGGACACCCACCCGAACAACCAGTAAACCCAACCGACTCACCCGCACACCCACCCGAATACCACTCTACCACCCTAAACACCCGGAAACACACCCGAAGCACCCGGACACCAACTTGAAACACCGGAAACCCACTCGATCCACATGGACCCTATATTGTTCCCAATAAGAAAATCTTTTCCAACTCAACCTTCCTAAGGCATAATCCCTCCAAACCCCTCCATTTGATCCATACACTTCGAGCTGGAGCCATTGATATACGTGTATAGGTTAGGACAAACAGAAAAACAAACTTTGAGACTATAATAAGACCATAAAAAATATTATCAAAGGAGTTCAAAAAGTCTTTAATAGTATTTTATTGAACGTTCTTTTTGTTTATTTAGCATTTTTAGTTCATTTATAGTTATCTTCCTAAATCGTTAATTATATCTAAATTCGTTAGAAAAATTTAAATCAATTTAATATCTACAATGATTTAGATTACAGCACGTATAGTTCGAATCAATAAATTAAATCTATAATTAACAATTTTCAATTCCCTATTAATAATGATTATCTACAGTGTTATGTTATTAATAAATGCTTGCATAAAACAATTTATTTATATATTTTGGCGAAAAATATAACTATTATTTTAAATTATTTAATAAAAGTATTATTAAATATAAAATTTATAAATCCATTTACAAAGTATAATTTTATAAAAAATTTATTCAATCGTTTTTTTACTATTATTTATATTTAAAAATTTAATTAAAAAATATTGTAAAATTAATAAATTAAGCTTTAGCTATTTTATAGGTATTTTTTCTCATTAATAAAGCATTACATACAGATCACATAAATTATATATTACCTAATATTTAAAGAAAAGCCATAAAATTTAATAGTTTTAATAACTAAATTATAGTTTTGTTGTTTAAGTTTAAGTTTTAAAATGTTATACTTGCTAAAAATGATAAATTTATAAACATATGGATTAAAAAAATTGATAGAATCTAATTTTTAATTAACCTAATTTTGATATTATAGATATTTTCATAATTAATAAATTATTATTTTACGATTGCATCATTTATAATAAATTATTTATACTGCTTTATATCAAAAAATATAATTTTATTAATAATATTTTTAAATTTGGAAACTATATAAAAATAAATTTGAATATAAGCTTATAGTTGCAAAATAGTTGAAAATAATTTTCTATCCAGAAAATCAATAGTAATTAACGATAAAAACATTATAATAACTATTTAATTCTACTTTAATCAATAGTTATTATGAGAGCCTCAGAATTTTAGCATTTGCTAGATTTTTATTTCATAAGCTATAACTTTGAATTTTTGTCTGCATAAGAAACACATATAAACCATAGAGTATTTGATTGTGAGCGTGTGGATGGCGCCTTTCATAGACTATGTGTTAAGTAACGATTACGTAATTGAAAAAGTTTAACACACAGCCTATGAAAGGCGCCATCCAGACGCTCACAATCAAATACTGTATGATATAAACTCATGTTGCTTTTTTTACGCCATTTATTATTGCTATTTTTAATGATTTTTAATAAATGCTAGGTTATATGCACTTTTCAAAAAATTGATTAATTTTCTGTTAAATCCAATATTGTTTACGAACCCCATAAATTTTCATAGATAAAATATGAGGAAATTTTTACTAATTGATACTTATTCTACGATTTATAGGAAATGTCTTACGAAAATAAATGCTATTATTTTGAGTCTCTAATTAATATAATACGTGAATCATACTTCTATTTTAAATATTCATTAAAATAAAGTTAACAAAACTTAACTTATTATCTTTTAACTAAATGGCACAGTAATTGTTATTCTCAGACTAAATACTTTTAAATTTATGTTATAATTTTAAGTCACAATTATATATTATGGATATTGACTTCAAAAAGATTTTACCCCAAAATTTGATCATCGAATCAGCTGGAAGTCATTTATATAGAATTGGTTTATCACTATTTCCATATCGAAATAGAAAGAGATATCGATTCTGCAATACAGTGATTGTTTGTTTCGTATTAATTATACATTGTTGCAAATTCTGTTTCTTGGTTTTCTTAAATAAAAAACATACGCAACTATTTTTATTAATCGGCGACTGTTTCTATTTCTTTAATATTAAAACAAATGGAAATTTGTGTTCTGTTATTTCATGCGTATTTTCACTTTTGTCAATTTATTATAACATTGAAAATTATAGAAAAGGAATTTATCCGAATTATCTCAAACCATTTGATATGATGTGTGGGTTAAGAACACCTCTTAGTATTGGTCTCTCAAATAGGGAACAGGTTTTTCGGTTATTGACGAAAGCGAAATCTATATTTCGTTTATTTTATGTATTAACTCGTTTCATGTTTCCATGGTTTTTAATATCATTTATTTCTTTAGCATTAAATAGTTCTTTAGTTCAGACAGTTTTTATAGCTTTACTGTGGAGTTTGTTTTTCACTTTATTTATATATTTCAGCACTAATATAATTACTTATCAGATAATATATTTTTATTTAATAGGCAATTACTTGACCATAAAATTAAAACTTATAAGCAAGTATATTGTGGTGAATGCGGAAGAAAACACGAAAAAACCGAATAAATTGAACATCAATTACTCTTTATATGAATTAAATTCAATTTATAGTGAAATACAAAATTATAATCAATTTTATTGGTCAAAGTTTACATTTTCGTTATATTTTATGCTATTAAGTATAATTATAATGCTCCTATTCATGATAATACACGGCAAACTAAAATTATATGTAAATATTGTTTTTATTTATGCATTTGTGTCGTTGTTATCGATTTTATTATTCTTTCTTAAAACTGCATCGTCACTCTATTACGAAGCAAATAAATCGTATGGACCACTAAACACAATTTTGTCAATACCTAGTAATGTAATTAACATTAAAACTAAATTTAAGGTAATTTAGATATAATACTTTGAATTTTTAATTCTTTAGTAATGTATTAAAAAATATAATAATTAAAGCCTCAAAATGATTGCGTTTGCTACTTTTTTATTTCATAAGCTATAACTTTGCGAACCTCATAAAAATTGTTTAAAAATTTTGAGAGAAATTTCATAAACAAAAAATTTATTTTGAAAATTTTTTAAATTTCTTTTCTTATTAATAGTTATTCTTTTATTTATAGGAAATTCCTCATATTAATAATACTAGTAGTAAATTCTATTTTGATATATTTTTAAAACTATTTATTGCGCTAATTTTAAATACTATAAATGCTATTATTTTGAGGCTCTAATTATAATATTAAGTGATATATAACGCTCGAGTGGGCACGAGAGCCGACAGTTGAATATTTGCCGATCGTATGCCTCACTGATAATATTTTGCCAGTAATAGAAGTGAGAATAGAACCATATTTTGTTATACTGTATAAAATCGTGTATTAAAATTAAATAATTCATAATTCAATATTATTCAACGAGAGATTTTATTATATCACTAGAGAACACCTTAATTACAATTAATTTAATTGAAAAGCAATGCTTGATTTGCCATGTTTGAAATTATAAAGCTGAGTTTTTTATTTAATTGTAATTATATTATTTAGCTCAGTAAGAAGTCGAGAATATTGTTTAGCTTATGTCTGTCTGATTATCTGAGTTTTTTCTGCGTTAAATGTTTCTTAAATAATTGTTAGTATTATTAGTGCTATTTGTGTTTAGCATAGTTACACAAGGGGTTGACCCCCCAGAAATTTGGAAAATTCGACTACCCCTTACCCAAAATTTGTGAAATTCAAGGACGAAAAAAATTGAAAATTTTGAAAAATTTTTGGTCCAATGTTAAAAAATTGGGCATCAAAACCGATGAGTTTTTGTGACCCGTTTAAATTATTATCAAAATTTTAAAAAATTATCGTTTAAATTCGTCGAGTTATTGAGGGTGGTGGTTTAGGCTTCGGTCTAGGAAAAAATTTGGAAAAATATATTTTGAAAAAAAGTTTTCGTCCAACGGCCAAAAGTTTTGTCGTTTAAATCCGATGAGTTTTTGACTCCCCCTATAAAAATTAATATTTACAGAAACTAACCCCCTAGAGGTTCCGACCTTGTGTAAATATGGTGTTTAGTCATACCGAAAGTTTTCATTCAATTAGTCACAAGTGAACGAGAAACTGTATTAATGGCACATAATGTTAGCATCACATATACTGTAACAGTACTAACTTATACATCGCGGAATAGTACTGATTTAAGGCCAATGTTATCTGTAATGAAAGGGTTATGTGTTGTGGCATATGTTAACCTTCAACTAATACATGTGACCGTCAAAACGTTTCACTGACCTTCGCATGTTCGCACAGTGACACACATATACGTTATTCACAATAACATTGGTTGATAACCTGTAGGTCACAAAACTTATGTTCGCTATTCTGTGCGTGCGTTTCATTCATTCAAAACATTCAAACAAAAGTAATTTTGTTGCTAATAATTAGCACAATACTATTATTTGGTCGTATATATAGTACTTAATGGTGTCTATTATCAATTTAAATTAATTTGACTTACGAATTCATATTTATCGACTAAAAAATAACTAAAAATCAGATATTAAGATCGAATCGATCTTGTTTTGTCAATAAACTTGTGCGCGAATGATAGTGATGTGACTAACACTATCATATCTCTATAACTTAAATCGTTTTTTAACCGAATCAAGTATAACCCAAATTAAATTACAATAAAAAATTTAACTATTAATAACTTTCTTAAATAAATGATAAAAATTTGCTTTGCTTTAAGTATTAAATCTGCGATCACTAGAGCTTTAATAATCGATAACTAATGAATAAATTAACGTTATTGTGGACATAACGATACTAAATGTATCGAATATACATATATCCCGATTTACGCCTTCGATATAACACGTATGACAACAATCCTCCAGCGGATATTAAACCAACAAAACTAAATAAACCCAACAGAAAGTAATTTCGGTAATTAATCGCTGGTTCGGCCAGTTGTCCGAAGTTCTTGATTGGCGCCACGAGTACAGCATTCTCATACATGTCGATCCATGTCGAGCACTGTTCGGTAAAATTTGAAAACGACTGGTAAGCTGCCTGTAGACACGACAACTGCTTTACATCTTCAAGTGCTATGTCTTCGCAGTAATATTTCCGCTCATCAAAGCACAGATTGTACAGCATTAGCTCCGAACGCATTCGATCGGTGATGAATCGCGCCACCAATGCGTTACAATCTCCGTCTTCAATCTGTTTGTACTGAAACTGGCGTAACAGACACTCAACGCCGTTACTCTCATTCGCACATTTCTGTTTGATCTCGTTTTGGCACGCGTTATACGGCACTAATTCCACGTTACCGAACATTTCTCTCATTATGTTTTTGACTTCGACTTCACACAACATCGACAGACTGTTAAGCACGTATTGCTTATTCAGGCACGATATCACTTCGCCATTCATTAATACTGTCCCCGGTTTTGAATTCATCAAACTTTGACCACAAAATTTCGTTATATCGCTGCGACACGAGGAGTGTAGTCTCGGATTGAGACGATAGTCGGTGTTCTGCTTCGCTATACGTTTAATAACGATCGAACGACAGTTCGGATCCATAAATTCAATTTTACTGCCGAGTAAACAGTCACGCAAACAGTACAACACATCCTTTGACTCTTCGAAACAATTTTTCGCGATCGTTCGACGACAGTCAGTGATTAGCGAGTAATCAACTGAATTGTCGCTCATTTCGATGCGTTCGCGTGCGAACAGAATTCGTTGGCACTCATGGCGTAGTTCTTTGAAATTACTCTTCAGACACTCAATCACTCGCGCCTCTCCGGCACTAACATTAGCGCATTGTTCGCTGATATCGATTTCGCACGCGTTTTCTAACACCGGATCCAATTTAATGCTTTCGCTGCGTTGCAATAACTCCACGCGTAACTGTTTCCTGCACTCCAACGATATTCGCGAATCGGGTTTATTAGCGATCGTGTCGTTATAGACGATCGAACTCAAACACTCAACCACATCGAACTTCGTCCGAACTGAATCACAATACGCCGACACATCACTATCGCAAACCCGTTTAAACTCGTAATTGAACCGAAAATCCTTAAGCGATATCACTTGAAAGTGTTCGATAGCTTCGCGACACTTCGGATGCTTCTTAACTGCCGGTCGATTCTTACTTTGTAAAACACAGTCCATTAGTTGTCTCCAGTGGGTGTCAGGACACAGCTCTCTGTCATGATTAGCTGCGTGGCACGCCTTATACAGCGGATAATTCAATTCCCAGCGTTGACTCTGTAATTGAGTAAAATTGAAAATAGCTTTCTGACACTTTCCGTCCAAATACTCGTAACGGTCTTGAAGACACTGTATTTCATAGCCAGGCTTAATATTGTGGGTGCAATGTTGGACTAAATCGTCGATACACGCGTCTTCAATGTCTGGCATGAGCTCAACACTAATCGCTTGCCGTTTCAAAACGTGCCGAATGTCTAACCAACACATTCCGCTAATTTTCTGGTTTTCCTTTGGATCGAACGCGTATCGATATAAACACGATAAAACTTTACGCCCATTTTCAGTGTCATTAATATCTCGTTTCTTATGCCTTTAATATAAATCAACGAAACTCTTATCAGATTAAAATCAAGCATTTATACCACGTTTTATTTGACATACCAATCAGGCTTTGCATCACACAATTCTTCGACATTTTTGTGGCAATACTCATATAAGTATGAGTTTAAATAAAAGTCACGCGACACGAAGTAATGGATATCCATTAACGCGTGGCGACAGTGTTCGCTCGTGTGATCGCTGTCGATGTGGTTCAATAGACAGAATAGCACGCGTCCATTGCCTGGTTTTATCCAATGGCAGTACTTATCCACTGGTGTTTGACACGATTCTTGTAGTATCGGATCTGCTCTCCAGTCTTCGCCGATATTTACTACTTTTAACAGCGTTTCGATTTCTCGGCGACACGTTTCGCTAATTTGAATGTTTTTAGCGCCTGTTTGTCGCAATGGTCTCGCGTTAGACATCAAACAGTGAACAGTTTTGCTGCCGCTCTCTAACCGATCGCAAAACGTTTTTATATCGCTATACCGAAAGCACGAAACAATTATAAACTAAACAACTTTTCATATAATTAACAAAAATATAAACATACTGTATAATACCTGTGACACGCATCGACCAAATCAGAGGTTAGATTGTAGTTTTCGATCATATATCTACGATGCACTAACATTTCAGACCTGCAATCATCAGACACGGGATGGTTCTTATTGAGTGCGTGTCCCAAACAGAGTAATATATGATCGTTAGTGTCATTCGTGCAGTTATAGACGCGGATGTCATTTCCACATACGTTTGCCAAACCAGACGCCAATTCATAGTTGTTTATCGTATGATTATCGGATACGATGTTAATGATTTGATAGAGTGACACATTATTGTTGAATTTAGCGCTCAATTCATTTGGATTTTTGTGATTTGAATCATTGAAATCATTGTTATTGTTGTGATGTGTTAGCGATGCGGTTATAAACGGAAACAACACAATTAACACGCACTTCATTCCCGTTAATATTATTAATTGTACATTATTTTTACATTAAATTTAACATTTAAACACCTATTTTTCAGTGTTTGACTACTGATCAAAATAAAACAAAAATGCGATCAAACTTTATACAAGTTATTGCGTTATACATGAATTAAATACAGAATATATGACGCGTTATAACATTGTTATAACAACTGTCAAACCAATGTTTGTTATGATTACGATGCATAACGTAAACACACGTGTGTTTACTGTCAATTAGACATGTAAACGGGTATATTAAACGTCGGGTTCGGATCAGATATCCGATAAAATCGTTGGGCTGAGACCGGTTAAGGACAGGTTTTTAATATTTTACAACTTCTGATTTATGCGATTTTAAAAAAATAAATACTAACACTTTTAAAATATTTAAACAAAAAATAACTTTTTCTAATACATCGAAATTTTTATTATAAATCTTGGAAAAATAGAAATCGATTAATAAACATCTTCTCTGAGCTTATAGTTCTTATCTATTTATAAATATTTTGAAACTTTTATGCTTTTGATTTAATAATTTACAATATTTTCAAATTTCTGTGCTTTTCTTATGAAATTATCAAAATAAAAAGCACAAATATATTATTTTTTACTATGAAAAGAATTTCTATTAGTGTTTAACTTATGCTTATATTCTGTCCCTCAACATTCTTATTTAAGTAAAAGTAAAAGTGTGAAAATATTCCCCGATTTTCATCGATTTTTTTGTCTGTTAAACTCCGGCTTTAAGTTACAATAACTCATATCTAATGA
>JAQGAW010004114.1:0-11374 GCA_034698025.1 Phthiracarus crinitus | reverse complement strand
AATTATTTTAGAGTATATCAAGTAAACTGAATCGGAATTCATAACAAATTCATATAAACTAATTTTTTTATATTTAAAAGATTATCAGTTTAATTGGGTTATACTTTATTAAATCATTCAAATATCAAACAAAACTTTTAAACATATGATTATATAATCTAATAAGTAAAGTAAACAATATAGAAATCAGTATTTGACGTGTCAGTGTTAACGAATAGCAGTTTATATGAATATATGATTAATATTATTATCATTAATACAACACACAAATTAATATTAACAAATTTAATAGTTAAAACAACACTTAAACAGATTTTTTTAATATTGTCAATATTTAAATTTAAACATCAAAATTCAAAATTTGTTTAAAAACTACAATTAAATGATATCTTTGTTCGTTGTTTAGACCACATTATCACGTCTCTTCGTTGCCATCGATTAGAATCACTTTATCATTGAGTGATCCAAACATATTCTTCATTTTTTCACTGTTTTTATTGTTGAATTATGTCAATGATAACAAATTATTTAATAAAAAGAATTAAGGTTAGAGTTTAAAGATTTGGTATAATTTTAGGCAAATTATTTTATATTTTAACAAATGTTATGTATTTATAAGTTTATAATGTTATAATTGTAATGACAATGGCATACAATTAATGATTTAATGGTAATTAAAATTAAAAATTCAAAAGTTATTATAAAACAGTATATTCAACAACGATGTGAAATCAGTGATTGTGTTCATTGTTAAGACCACACGCTTCTTCGTTGTCAACGATTACTATCACATTATCAACCGGTGATGCAAACATATTTTTCTTTAGCAACATTTTTTTAGTAACATTTTGATCGTGTTTTAGTTTAGATCGAGAAGTGTTCAAAGAGTAAGGAGTATTACGAGCTTTACTATTACTTTTTAATTCAGAATTCAACGCTTTCGCAGATTTTTGAAAAATTTTTTTGCTCAAAACTGTTTTTAATGTTTTGCTTCGATTCTATCGCGCGATTAAGCATTCGTTTCGCTTCGTCTATCGTTAACTTTTTAATGATAAGTGAACCCATCAGTTGTTTAATTGAGTCGATGAATATATTACTTAATTGATTATTAAACACAACAATTATGAAGTGTTCGCTTTCATCACATGAATTGATATCAAATTTTCGACCATTTATTGACTCAATTCCCAAATTCAAATGATTCTGAATTTTATAGTTTGAATCATTCATTGTCTTAATAAATATTGATGGCTGCTGTTCATCGACGCAGTAATAAATATCACTCATTTCGACGTAAGGAATCATTATATGATATTTATTTGGAGGATTTCTTTTATTTGGATTAATATTAGTTAATTTGATACCATCTGAATCGAAATCAATAGTTTTCGGTTCACATTTATATGTACCAAACATAACATATTGTGGATAATAAGTAATTTTAATTAAGTAGTCTTTCATTTGATTTAATTCGCTTTTATTTGTTTCCATTGTTTTCCCAATACCTCTCAGATCAGTCTCAATACGATTATTATTACTATTATTCATTGATTTATTATTTTGCTTCACAATACTATTAATACCATTACATTGTATTTCCAGTGTTAATTAAACTCGTATTTTTGTACTAATTTTATTAATATCTTCGTCGTTAATAGTTATGTCAATACTTCCTACTTTTGAACAAATATTAAATTTATTCGCGATTATTGTCAATTTATGTTCAAATTATTCACATTAAATAAAACGTAACGACACATGTGTTAGTCTAACGTCCATTACTTTATCGATATTATACAGTATTACTGCCATCTTATTTATTAACTATTAAGTAATAAATAATTAGTATAAAATAACTTTTTAATGAGTTGACGGTTACAGCGTTTTGTAGCGGTAACTAACATATTAAGAAATAAAATAACTTTAAAGTTAATTATAAAATTTTCAATATATAAATTTTATAGATATTGTTTACCTAATAATTGATGTTTATTTTTTAAATTAGATTTACAGTATTATAATAATAACGTTACTATCATAATAAATGATTAATTTATTGCGAAACATGATAACTAGTGATTGAAAAAATCATATTTTAATTACTGTTACAGAACCGTTAACGAACCCAAAATTGTTGTTACCGTTTCATTACCGGTAAAAAACAAATCAGATTTCGTTACCGTTAACTTTTTAAACATCATTACCGTTACCGTACAGCTAATGCAACACTAATGTAATTAATTATTAGGCATCAAAATTCAAACTATTTATATTATTATAAATTTTTGTTATAACTATTGCATATAAAGTGTAAAAATGAATGTTTAATTGTTCGACAAATATATAATTATCTAAAATTTAAAGCTAAACATAGAGATACTGAAATTTAGTCAATTACAGGTACCGTATCGTAAACGAACCCAAAATTATTGTTATCGTTTTATTACCGCAAAAATTATATTTTTTCATTTCATTACCGGAGCTAATATCCAAATTCACTGCCGTTTCGCTGTTAAGAAAAAAATTTCTATCACTATTGTTAACTATTCACTATTATATAATGCATTAAATATAAAGACGAAAATTAAATTTTATATATTATACATAATTGATTATTTATTTCATACTAATATTTTTTAAGGATTTGTTAATTTCAAATAATACTAAATGAATAAATAATTATAACTCATTCGGCAATAATAAAGTATTAATAGTTACTTTTCTATTATTCAATTGAATATACTCTTCTATTATTGTTTTATCAACACTTAAACTTTCTGAATAACTAGTAATTCGAATAGTTTTACAAATATGTATGAATGATATGTCATTAGTTTTGTTACTGTCTTTCAGCATGTCACAAGGTCTGATGGTCTAGGGAGGGTGTCCTTTCGACTTTTCTCAAAATTCAAGGAGGGGGGTCAAACTCACATGATTTAGCGGAGAATAATTTTGCCTTCGGCCCAAAAATATTTTTCTAAAGCCTAAACCACGCCCACATGAAAAACACAAAGAATTTAAACGATAATTTTTGAAAATTTGACAAAAATTTAAGGGGGTCCCTAAAACTCATCGGATTTGATGGACAATTTTTTTTACTAAGACAAAAAATTTTTCAAATTTTACAATTTTTTTTGTCCTTAAAATCTCAAAATTTTGGTGGGGGGTCAACTTTTTCAACTTTTGGGGAGGAGGGTATACCCACCACAGATCCCCTCTTGGGACACACTGCTGTCTTCATAATCAATTTTCAAATCAAACAAGTTTGATATTTTTCTAAATTTTTCACTATATTAATATAATTTTGTTTGACTGTTACAGCAGTCGAATGTTAGTTAGCAATAGATCGTGACGTCAAGAGTAACATGTTTGTAGGTATAAATTAAAGGTGCTATTGGTTTGACTTTTTTAAAACCAAACCAAACCAAACCATTAGTTAAAAATCTAAACCAAACCAAACCAAACCATTAATCAAACGTTCAAACCATTTCAAACCAAACCAAACCATTAATAAACCATTAAACCATTAACATTGAATTTTTGCTAATATTACATAATAATGTAATTTTGTAAATAAAATTTTTCAAAGTTTGTACGATAATACTTTTATTATTACATAAATAAAATAATTTAAAGCATATTTTTTAAATTATTTAAATTTTTATGAAAAAAATATAATATTTTTGATTATTTTAAATGCAATAATTATTAAAAATATTAAAAATACTCGTTATTGGTTTGAAATGGTTTTATGGTTTTTTCCATAAAATAGTTAAACCAAATCAAACCAAACCACTTTCAAAAAATTAGAAACCAAATCAGACCAAACCATGACTTATTGGTTTAAACCATTAATAAACCATTATAAATCAAACCAATAGCACCTTTAATTCAAACCACCAAAACATAGATGCAAAATAATACTGTATCATTTATATTTTAATTTCGGTCAGTATTTCAAATATATAGATAATACAATTGTTATATATATATGTAAGTGTGTGCAACGTTTCTTTAGAATCGTGTAACTAAAAAAAGATTCCGTTCATAAAATTATTTTCTTATTATCCTCTTTTTTAAAATAATAATGATTAATTCGTACTCAGATATCATATTTAAAGATAATGGAAATACACAGTTGTTATGAGACAGTATATTTCACATAATGTAATTTAGAATTACAACAAACAATTATAAATTTAAACCAATCGTTTATATTGTTAATAAAGTTGTGTTATTAAAATAGTAAGTAAAATAATATTAACAACAAAAATATTGGTTATTAATTTCATACTTAAATCCAACGATATTTTTAAAAATTATATTATGGTAGCTTTTTTATTGAGGTTTCGGATAAAACGAAAGACCGAACGGTCGCGCATAACACTGTTTAAAGCACTTCAACAGTTCGTTGTACAAGCCGTGCGTTATCAATAAATTCTCGTGTGTAGAATTAATAAATGGTTTCACCGACTGTTTGGTTTGACTGCAATTGGGATCGTCCACAGCTTGACTCAGCGACATAGAGTGGAAAAACATTTTGAAGCTCAAGTTCGGATGATAATTTGGATAAATCTGTCGTGTAATCGCAAGAATCTCATCGCCGACACAGATTGCTTCGTTGAGGTCTCGTTTGATGGGCTTATTCCCTGCATGAAGCGTCACAATACCATGATCACTGCAAAAATTGATAAACTTGTACTCTAAATAGTGCAGTCTCTCGTAATCGATTCTCGCATCCATATTAGACACGCATTTCTCACATTTGCAATTTTCGATAAAGTGGTTTTGTTTTAAAAGGAAATGTCGCTCCGTTTTATTCATTTCCGGATTAACGTAAGAAAGAAAAACCTCTTCGTTAGATTTTATCGCTCGCAAAGCACGGACTACTAGTTTGTTTCGGTGACTCATGTATGCGGCATTTGGCAAACAAGAATGATTAAAAGCAGTAACCGGTAAATAAATACCGAAACCGATAAGACTGGTTCGACCGCTAATCATTTTCTGATTCATTTGAGATTTTTCATCGAAATACACCAGCGTTTCGTTAACTCGAATTTCTGACATGTTTACGATGACGCGTCCGAGATATTGGATGAGCTGTTTATCACTGATTTCTATACCGAGTTTGTCGAACACGTTTCGCCACATTATTAAACCATTAAGCCATTCAGTGTCTGAGTTGATCTCATTTTCGTGAGTTTTTAAGTCATTGAAACATCGTTCGCTTCGGTTATCATAAGTCGAGTACTTCTTTGTCGTAAAATCTTAAATTTTTTTAATATATAAAATAATATTATTTAAATTTTTTACATGGAAGCAAAATAAAACATAAAAAAACAAATCTATGGTTAGAATAGAAATATTTTATAACCCTTTAAGCTATCGAAAATTTATATGAAATAATATCGAAACATTATTTCATATAATAGTGAAACTATATATAATGGCACTTATAATAGTGATTATAATTGTTGCCATTCATTTGCGATAATGTTTCATCACTTATCAGAAAGCGTATCAAATTTTGTGGAAAAATCTTTATAAAACCGTTATAACACTTAAATATCGATAGAAAAAAGACTAAAAAATTAACTAAAAAATTAATTAAAATATCAGATTTCAAATTTAATCGAAAAAATGAGCGCAAAAGCGTTGACTTACTTGGATCAGCTTTGTCCGAAACGACAAGACGTAGAATAAGCCTTACTAACAAATCATTAGGAATTTTAAGATCAGCGTAATTGTAGCTACTGTTAAACAGATTGAGATCATCGTAATTGTAGCAACTGTTAAACAGATCACATTCACGTTTATGAAGCTTCCAATCACTTTTTTGGCAGTTATATCCGCAATAAAACATTTGTTGACATTTGGCGCACTTCTTCAGCTCATCGTTGTAAAGCACGCAGTAATCACAATATTTTTTCTTGTACTCCCGTTTGATCGCGTGCACCAATGGTTCACTCACAACGATTGTGTCTCCAGCTTTATATCCGTTCGTTTGTGTCATCGATGCGAACATAACTTTTAATTTTGATTTATATTACTATTATTTGACTGATCAGTATAATTAGTGATTGGAAATGTGTTGCCACTTTTTACATAAATAACTGTATAATATATATGAAATATATATTTTAACAAAGAATTGATTATAAACATTAACTAATAAATATATAAATATATAATAAATATATTTAATATTATAATTAATTATCAAAATTAGTAATCAAATGCTCGTCTGAAACTAGTGTTGTTTACATTTTTTAAATTTGAAGTTAAAATTTAACATATAATTCTATTTGCATTTCGATTAATTGGAATTGAAATGCAATTGAAATATAAATTAAATTAAAAATCGAAATTGAAATGGAATAAAAATTAATGCCGTTTTAAAAATTGAAATTGAAATTTATATAAAATAAATATTGGAATTGAAATTAAATTTAAAATGTAATTATTTTTTCATATTATTCAGTCGATATTTTGCTATAAAACGTTAAAATAAGCTAAAAATTGAAATGGAAATTAAAATAAAAATATTAATCGAAATTGAAATGTAAAAGAAATTAACATTAATTTAAAAATTGAAATTAAAATGAAATTAAATTAAAAATTTTTGTTGGAATTCAAATTTAAAAAGTAATATGGAAACAACACTATGTGATACCAAACACATAAACAGTACAGTATATGAACTCCGTTATTGCTTTTACGTCAGAAACGGAGAACATTTAATATGTTTTACCACATGCGCTATAGCAGTATAATGTATTTGTATAATTGTTATAGTTGACAAATTATAATAAAACTTTCTTTAAGAGAATAATACTGTGTTGGTCTTTAATACTGTATGTGGTTAGCAATCACCGCGGGTTTCTCTTGTATTGTATAAATTGGTTTATTTAAAATGATAACGAAATGTTCAGCATATAAGAAAATTTAAAAATTTATGTAGGTGTTTTTATGTTCTGAATTTTCCATGTCATTTATAAAATATAACCAATCATTTAGTTTGAATTATATAATTTTTAAGTTTATAATTAAAATATAACTTTTTCAAATTGTTTAAAAACAGTGTGAATGTGTTAAAATCATTTATTCTAAATTCACTTAATATACATTCTGAATGTATTCTAGTTATTATAAATATTCAGTTAACATTAAAATATAAATTTTATTATATTGCATTTTTATAAAACTTTATTTTTAAATATTCAATAAATAAGCATAAAGTAAAAATTGTACAGAATTAAGTGAAATTTAAAAATGATAAAATAAAAAAAAACTTTATTTCAAAAAATAAACTTTATATATTATTAAAGCATCACTGCCATTTATTTAAAATTTAATTAATTTTGAAGCAGTAGAAGTTTTAGCAGAAAGCTATATGCATTATTCTATGTCACCAACAAAATAAAACTCAAATAGAAATGATCAGTTTTTTACGTAAAATACCTTTAATGGTTTTTTAACACAATTTTAAAGTTACAGCATTATGACTATAAAATTTAATTTAAAATTTGCTAAATCTTAAATTTCATCCTAACCACTAAAAATTTATAAATTACTTTTTATAACCACAAAAAGTTTTAAATCTTAGAAATATTAAAACATAGCTTGAAAGTGAAGAATAAATTTCTTAATTTTAATCTAAAACGATTAAATTTTATTAAATTTAAAATAAATTATACAAATAAACATAAAATTAGAAAATTTATGATAAAATAAAACAAAATGTTTTTATTAAAAATTATAATGTTTACTTTATAATAAATAAAGACTGAAAAATGGGGACAAAAGTTTTAACATTTCGTGGACACAAATGGGGACACAATTTATATAAAAATGGGGACAGATTTGGGGACATTTATTCGTTTAAAAAACAATAAATAAAATTTTTTTTAAATTTAATTAATTTCATATCATATTTTTTTGCTTAGGTTTTGTTTTCTCTTTCAAATATTACAGATAAAATATTATAGATGATGTTTTAAAGCATACACTTTTATTTCAATTATAGTCAAAATATAATTTTTTGTCTAAAATTGTAAAAAATATAGTTTAAAAATTATGAATTTTTAGATTTTTAAGTAAAATATGGATAAATTCATTTTTTTTTCAATTTTGGGGACATATCCCCTAAATGGGGACAATTTAGTTATTTTGGGGACTTTGGGGACAAAAGGGGACATTGTCCCCAATTTCCAGTCTCTAGTAATAAATAAGTGCAATAATGTTTATCATAAGTTCTAGTGTATGAAACCGCAAACATGTCAAATAAACAATACTTTTATAACGTTTAACACAACTTACTTTCATTCATTGCCACATACATTGCCAGTCTTTTCTAATAATATGTACGGTATGTGTAAACTTTGCATTAACATCAATAAACTATCTTTTTTATGATAACATGCAGATATCCAGGTTTCCCTAGAGGGGTCTGGGGGTATACCCCCCTCCCCAAAAGTTAAAAAAGTTAACCCCTCCAAAAATTTTGAGATTTCAAGGACATAAAAATGGTAAAATTTGAATAATTTTTTGTCATAAGTATAGTAAAAAAATTGTCCTTCAAATACGATGAGTTTTTGGGACCCCCTTAAATTTTTGTCATATTTTCAAAAATTTATCGTTAAATTCGTTGTGTTTCGTGGGGGCGTGGTTTAGGCTTTCGTGGGGAAAATTTAAAAAAAAATTTAGAAAAAAATTTTTGGGCCGAAGGCAAAAATATTGTCCGCTTAATCCGGTGAGTTTGATCCCCTCTTAAATTTTGAGAAAAGTCGAAAGGATACCCCCTAGACCATTAGACCTAGGGAAATGCTGACAGATATACCTTAACACTAACACAAAAAATAATAATTTAAATGATAATTAAAGAATTTTATAGCGATTAAGAAAGGTTATATAAATATCAAACGTTAATAAATATATAAAGTATTGCTATGCTTATTAATCGCTCGAGAATACGAGAAAAAGGATTAGATAATTCTTTAATTCGTAAAAATATTTACTAGCTTTAGAAATTTTTGATAAGTTAATCAAACGACTAAATTAATTTCGAAAGATTTAACTGCTATCATAGATGTTATAACTTATAACTTTATGGGATCTAAAACTTTACATTATATTTTTCTATTGTTAGATCGAATATAATTATTAATTATAAATTTATCGATATTTGCTTCTTTCGGATAAATAGAGATTCTTCTAATACTTAAACAATTATCAATAAATAATATGACATTATCTGTAGAAATACCACAATAACCATCGTCATCAACAATATAATCAGAACAACCAAGTTTTAAATCACATAAAATCGTCAAGTTTTCTAAATGTTTCATAATAACAAATAGATTTTGTATTTCTGAATTGCCATCAAAATAGATGTGAATACATCTTAATTGTGGTAAATCTTTGTGAATATTTTCGAATTCACATCCATTTCCATCATAATTATTTAATTCCATCTTCAAATGTGTCAAATGAAAGCATTTATTCAAAAATGAAAAATTATTGAATTCTTCGCAATTAGTTATCGTTAACTTTTCAAGTGATTGATAGCCATTAATAAATGCATCGTTAAAAAATTCACAATTTTTAATACTTTTAAACGAAAACATTTCAAAACAATCAGTTTTAATAACTCAATACAATTGTTGCCATGATTAATGTAAAAAATTGCATCAAAGATATTCTAGATTTTCAAACGTTGACAAATGTTTCATTACATTGAAATCTAACCCGTAATGAATCCAAACATCAAATGAAGTTAAAGTTTTTTTTATTGAATTTTAGTGTGCGAATACAGTTTATTAAATTTATTACTATTTTATATTATATAAAATTTCAAATATTAGTAGTTTAGAGCGAAAATATAAAAAATGTGCGATTTTACGGTATGTCTATAAACAGCGATACAAATAAATCAATAGAAAACAATCACGAATTTTAGCAAAAGTTATAATTCCAAGATTGTAAAAATCGTAATATTTTAAAATCAAAATACAATAAAATATGCAATAAAATCGTAAATTTATGCACAAAATTCAAAGATAAATATATTACAATCAAATTTGGAGTCATATAAAAATTTTATAAATATAGTATAAATTATATATAAGTATTATTTGTTTTGTTTACATTCATTTCAACTCAAAATAGTGTTTTTTCTAAAAAAAATCGAGATAAATAATAATTGAAATTATCTAAATTAATCATTCATTTTGTGTGTTTCTATTAATTTGATAATTGTTTGCCAGTATTTATTTTTTTGAAAATTTTTATAATAAGTTGTAGTAATAGTTGTTAACCAAATATTTGATTTGTATTTTTCTATTATTATATTCAATATAATCTTCAATTATAGTTTTATTATCGCATAAATCAGTATTTGATTCTAATAAATAAATACCAATTCTTCTAAAACTTAAACAATTATCAATAAATGATATGATATTATCTGCAGTAATATTATAACAATAATGGTACCGTAATTTTCATATACAAAACCGCTACCAATTTTCAAATCACATAAATTCGGCAATTTTTCTAAATGTTTCATAATTGTAATTAAATAGTTTGATTCTTCAACGAAATCATATAATAAACTGATGTGAATTGACTTTATTTTTCTCATCAGAATATTGAATGAAATGACAGCAAAGATATTCTAGTTTTTTCAAATTTCGACAAATATTTTATAACATCAAAATCTGTATTGAAATCTATATAAACATTAAATGACTTCAATTGTTGCGAAAAATAATTCGAAAAAATTATAAATCTTTTATTATTTAAAATTATCAAATAACGACCGATTTTATCAAATTTTGGGTTAATAATCGAATTAGTCTTAAAATAGCAATCAAAGTAGTGTTTAATATTATCATAAGAATGTATTGCTTTTAGTTTCGGAGATAATTGTATTATTGTTGGCACCATATCTTCATTCATTCCACTAAATCTAATCGATTCCAAGTATTGTAACTTCTTTCAGCAAATTGTTGCCAACTATTGAGTGATATACCGGAATTATAATAACCAATGATTTCGAAATATTTTATTTTTTCGAATTTATTACTTATTAAATATATTATTTCATCGCAATCATAATGCATATCAATAATTAAATGATTAATATTTAAACACATATTCATCACATATTTTAATGAATTAATATTTATTTTTGGATTGCGTTTATATTCTTTTTTAATTAATTCTTTAATAAATGAATTTCGATTATATTTCAAAGCTCTAAACAATAGAGAAGACAATCGGTTGCCATTACATAATACAAGTTTATATTGTTTATTAAATATATTAGTATTGAATTGTTTGTTAACGCATTGTAAACGAAAACAATCAC
>JAQGAW010004113.1:0-11374 GCA_034698025.1 Phthiracarus crinitus | reverse complement strand
TATAACCGGGAGATTAATATAGTAAATTCTATTAAAGATAACAGTTTAAATAAAAGTGGTTTTAATTTCCCGGTTTTAGCAGTTTTGTAAAATATTCCCGGATATGCATAAAATCTGATAAGTATTCCCGTTTTTTGCAATATTTAGCAAAATATCGTTAAAAATAGAACTTTAATATTTCATAAATTTTCAAAGTGTTAAAGAAGGGCATCAATTGTTTTAGTTTTTATAAATTATTTATGAAAGTTTTAAAGACTAGTTTATTTTTTAAAAAATAATTTTGTACTTGAAAATAAAAAACATTTTCCCTGGATCTATTCCAGGTTTTAAAACATTTTCTGTTCCCGGTTCCCTCCCGTTTTAACTACTTTTTAGTCCCGGAAAATACTATCCCTAATTATGACGCTAAGGTTTGCAATGATACAGTAACTGTACAGTACATACTGTAATACATACCAGTGTCAAAAGTAGTAATAGGCGCGTCCCAAATGATCGAATTTTCGTTCGAAGATGTATACGACTCGTTATCGTCCAACACGTGCTCATCTTTTTGCTTTTTCTTAGCTGTCTTTGCATTTAAATTACTAGGTTTAGGTTTGTATGGCAATTCTACGGACACATTAGAAGCTACGGAATCGTTATGAAACGAGTTCGCTCTCGATTTTTTGTTTGATTTCATATTTTTAACGAAACTTTCTTCATCGAACGTCGAAGCGGATGGAAAAGTAGGCAGAGGTGGCGGTGGCGATGATATTACGTTTGTTAAGTTTTTATGCTCGAATGACGATGAACTTTGTTTTTTATTCGTATATTTATTATTATCAGTTGAATCCGTTTTTTGATTTTTCTTTTTTATTTTTATGCTATTATTTAGTTTCTCGTTATTAAACGAATCTTTTTTGCCGCTTTCGCTAATTTGCTGTATTGATTGAGCTTTTGCTATATTAGACATAAGCGAATTGCGCGCACTATTGTTACTTTTATCACTGCCAGATGAGTCTCGTCTCACAAGCTTTTTTCGTAAAAATTGTGGCAATTGAGCCCACGAATGCGTTTGATAAATACTGCCATTCATTTCACAATTAAGATCTTCTCTAGTATTAGTGCTGCCGTTTCGACGATCCTTATTACTAGATTTCACTTTTCTTTGCCTCAAATCATACTTCTTATTATCCTTTAAATCGTCACAATTTGCTGGTAATTTCGAAAACAACTTATCAGACGTGTCTTCAGGTGTGCCTCCATTCGCACAGTTATCGAAAGAAGCTAAAGAGTAAGTGGTAAGTACGGGATAAAATGAATAATTGAGAATCCTATCGCCATCAAAGAGCGCCGCACACATCGCAAGAAGTATCGTAAACGTCATCATTGTTACTAAACAATAATAGAGAACCGCTTCCCACGTCGGACGCGGTAATGAATTGTTGCAAAACGGCAATAAATGTTTAGGCAGTGTCGCCACCAATGCGTATTGAATTTTTTCGATCGAATTGTCGGTATGAATGGTCAAAATTTGCTTTGTTTTGTGTTGAGTAAAGTCAGGCGTAAATGCGATGTGAATTTTTCGATTTTCGTTCGGTCGCAAATCAAATGCTCCACAATTAATCACTTTAAAGCCATATCCCTGACAAGAATAATCGCTTCCAGTTTGTGATCCTATCGTAAAACCTTTAATTTTCATCGATAGCTTTCCAACATTAACCGCTGTGAAAGTTCTATGAACAGTAAACGTTGGTTCAATTGAGTACGAATTACTAGTTGAGCTCATCTGAGAATTTTTCGCTTTCGAACAACTTTTCAAATGTTTCTCCAAAAGTTCGAACGATAACACAGATTTCAAACCTGGCAATTGATTTCCTATTTTGAGCACACCATTACCTCCCTGTCCCTGAAGATGAATGACGTCAATTATCGTCAAATTATTTCTAATCAAAAGCATTGTCGAAATGAGTGCAGAATCGTCGTGAGGCGTCAAACTAATCGATATCTTTTTGCGACTTCCGATAGGCATTATCATAGTTATTGAATTCGGATCTGGATTCACACCAATCGTTTCTCGAATGTATTTGTGACTCGTAAGTACATCTTCAGACGAAATATTTGTTAAATTGAAACTTTTTGGTTTGGTTTCCAAAGCATTTATTTCACTATCAGTCCATTGTACATGTAATCCTGATTTCAATAATTGTAACATAGCTTCAGGATTGGGATAATCGGATAATAGAACGAGTTGAACAAGAAGTTGCTGACTAGAAGGGTTTTCTATTATTATATCTTTCACTGTCGTATTTCCAATTCTAGTTATTGGAAATTTAACATTATGTTTATTCACTAAACGCGGCCATTGAAGCGCAGCATTGGCTCCGATCAGTACTGGACTGACGCCATCGATTTGCATCTGAAGCGTAACGTTTATGTTTCTATCATTTTCTTGTAAATTAATCCAACGACTATACAGAAGTTTATGCAATTCTTTGTCAATATAACCGGTATCGGGATGTAGACTAATGCCAAGTAACCATAGATGTCCCACTTCTTTCGATGTGTCCAAACCAGTGTAACACAATTTGCCGCAACTTTTAATTGGATCAAAATATAATTTTCCGATCATATTTTCGCCATAATTTACTAAAGAATTATTTAATTCGAATAAAAATCGTTCATCTTCTGGAGAAATTAAAACCGATTTAAATTTTAAAGTAGGCGTGAAATAACTGGTTATGCGAACGGTTTGAGAGGAAATACGACCGGGAAAGCAGTTAGCGATTGATATCTTTTCCAAACTAAAACTTCCCTCAACGACACGCAAAACGAATGGAATCTTAAGCTTCTCGAAAGCAGTTTCCACAAAATTTTCTCCGTAATAAACTCCTTCCTCCGAAAATCCAGTTAAATGTAATTGAAACACAGCGAAATATTTCGGTTTTAAAACACTAATCTGTTTTTTATTAAGCGTTGAAAAGTCTAGTTTATTAGCGATAAGCGAAACATTTCCTTTATCGATACCAACCAATTCTACCGATGCTTTACTCATATTGCATCCCCAATGCTTCAATCGAACAATAACCGGGTTATTATTAATCACAGCAAACGTCATCGATTTTTTCTCCCTTAATCCTATGGCACCGAAATCCAAAACCGATTGATTGATAGATAGAGGAATGAACTAAAATAAAAAATACATTGGAATAACAAAATATATTTATGAAAATGAATAATAACAGAACACAATACCATATCTAATTTGCCACTGTATGCCAGTAAAGGTATATTAAAAAAGCTCAAATTTGTGTGAAGACGAAAATTGGTTTCTAAATAACTGAGTTGTTGTGAAGGCGTAAATGTGATTTTTATTGCTGATTCGATTGCATCCGCGGTTAATGTAATTGTCTTTGAAAGTAACACAACCTTGAAATATGGTTTTGCATCGTCAGGTAACGAAACAGAATGAAGCACTACTGTTGTGTTGAACTTATTATGAAGAATAAGAGTTCGCGTTTCGGCGAATGAGTTTGAAGACTCGATATAAAACTGAGTTTTACTTTCATTGTAACTTAAAGATCTGAAAATCATCAAAAAATTACCAATTAATTTAAAATCTAATTATAAGTACTGTTAATTTTGTAGCAATAAAATCAATGTTTGCTCGAATAAGATTTATTTTCTCATGAAAATGAGTGTTAAGCGGTTTATTTGAAAATAAAATTCACTACATATTTAGTTTCGAATATATTGTTTAAGACAGTGTACAAAACAAAAATGCATTCACACGTGTCTAAGCTCATCATTTACATTCTAATCGCTCAAATAATAAACAGAGATTTATTGGGGAAAATTATTCAGATTTACGGTATCAGTGATAAAAACAATGATTAATGATTAATCGAGTCTATCTAAGCTTATAATATAAAATCTTCAAACGATTTCAAGTTTGAGATGAACAGAACAGGTGAATAGAAACAATAAAAATCAAAATAAACATTGATTGATAATAAAACTAATAAAATATTAGTTTTTTAAACCCAACCAAATAATATCAAGAGCTAAATGTTCAATGGCTAAGAGTGCACATCCTGTAGAAGTTGTGAGTTCAAGTTCATAAAAACGCAAAAGTTTTAAGCACACCCACCAGTATATGCAACATTTAATCAAATTAAGTTTTATCAGTTCATTGATATGAAAACAAAATAAATTTAAGTATCAATTATCTATTATCTGTAATAAACAAAAAAACTTAGATTATAATTAGTCTCATTTGATACTTTTTTATTTGAATAATTAGATGCAATTAATTGTAATATAAAAGCTTGAATTAGTTTATATGATTCGTTTTAGACCCACTAAAAATTTATATTTTGCTAATTTAACCGCTAAATAAATTTATTTTACCACAAACTAAAAATTGTTTGAATTCGAATTCGTTTTGTGTTCGTATCAATTTTTTTAAATCAGAAGAAATCTTCATAAACATTAGATTTATAAACTAAATTTGAAAAAATGTTAAAATTTATTTACATTACGAAAGTTTAATAAAAATTTAATGTTGAAAATTTTTGGTCATTCTTTTACAAATATCTACGATATTCTCTATTAAATATAAATTTGTTGCTTACGTTTTTGAATCTCTAATTAAAAATATGTGAATGGAATGTGATATCATTTTCTAAACAAATATTATTATTTAAATTAATTAATGTAATTGAGATTTTGTAAAACAAATTTCAATTACAAAAACCTCAATGGTTGAAATATTATGATATAATAAGTTACGGTGTTTTAACTTCCGTTAATGTAAAGGGAATTATGTGAAACAAACACTTAACTTTCACATTATATCATAGTTACAAAAACAGAATTTTTTCATTCTTCTCAGATTACTATTACTATAATCTTTTTTTGATTTCCTCGTTATCATTACTATTGTTGTTTTGTTAATGCTATAAACACAGTGCTCTCAAGTATCACAAAAATCTGTGTTTATTCCGGAATTCCTTTACAAACGAATAACTTAACAATTAATTTAAATGAGGCAAAAAACTAGTAAAAACTCATATAAAGACGTTATTAATTTAGCATAAAGAGCTTTTATACGCATTGAATTGTAATATTTTATTATATACTAAAATAAAATTAGTTATTGAAAAATAATTAAATTAGAAACTAAATTTTAGGGATATATTAAATTTACTTTGCGTGAATAATTTAAATAGTTTTTAAAATAACGTATTAAATGTGTAAACAAATCGACTATAAATTAACCCTAACGTATTCTCAGGGAACGATTATGCTCTAAATTTTCCAAATCAAGTAAAACCAATGGAAATTAAAAAATAATTTTGCCATATTTTGTCGGGTGTTGTGGCAAAAATTTGTATAGATCTCTCAAATTCTCCCACATTGCGATAATTCTCCCACTGTTCACTGTGAACAGTATTCACTACTAAATTCAATGAACATAAAATAAACATATGGTAAGATTATTAGTATAAAGATTTAAATTACAAATATTTGTTATATACGCGATAACGCCTGATAGATAACATACCGTAATAAAGTACAAGTAGGATAAAATCAGGAGTATTGAATAAAAGGGTTAAAATATAATTTATAATCAATCACAAGGTTGTATGTTTGCGAAAGACTTAAACCAATAAAAGGTATTCGAAATTAAAGATGTAAATGGGTTTATTAACTCATCAGTTTTATTTGACAGTTTCATATCGTAAACTTCGAAAACACGATAAACAATTTCGATATTGTAATTTAGAAATCAAAATTTGTACATTAAATTTACTAAAATTTGATTTTTATATAAAATTTTTATAAATTCTAAAAAACAGATAATGCAAGTTATTTTTAGTACAACTTTTCTGCCAAATAACGATTTTGTTCGGATTTATTGCTTATACTAATTTATAATATCGAATTCATAATTTTGGATTTATTTTATGTTCTGCTGTTTCACTAATATTTCAGTTAAGATACTGTAATATCTTAAATTTTTGGGTCAGAGAAGTATTACCCGTTAACAACTTTAAAAGAAATAACGCGTTTATGCGATAAAATATGTAATGAATTAATTCAAATAAAGAAAATCAACAAAAGTTTGTATTATTGACGCAAAATTTAATTCACACGCTTTGCTTACTAATTAGCGTGTTGTTTGTGGTAAAAATAGAATTCCACTGACGCTTATACGTACGACAGAGTTCTTATAAAAAAGTATTTTTCCAAAAAATTATAAGAAATACCTTTTTTATGAAACCTTGGAAAAACATTCTCAATTTGTTTATCTTGAATCATACGCAAGGTTATACTAAATACAGTCCTATATCAATGGCAAAACTTGCAAATCAAAGCAATATTGTATTACACTATAACTTAAATAATTAGAATTTAATGCTTGCGTAACAATTTGTTATAATAAAACAATTCATTATGATTAAGCATTGTAAACGTAGCATTAATTATTATTATTTGTCTTTATTCATAATTTAATCTTAGTTTTAAGCTATAGTCTAATCTTAGTTAACTTCATATAATTTAATAAAAGTAAACATCAAGTTTGTTAAAACCCTGAAAACTCAATTTTTGATCAATGGATATAAACTACAACTTTTACATTTGTAATCTCAAATTACTCGATGGAATAAACTAATAAAGTACATCACAAACAAAGCTATCAAAAATATCATTATCATTTTTATTACATTTGTAACGTTTCAGACTACAACTGAAATATATATATTATATAATAAAAAGTTTCAGTTTATTCAAAGAATACGGTACTATATAAATGAACTTTTGATTTGAGATATTTTCGCTCAATTTGAAAATTTGAGATCGGATTAAGGATATCCGTCTGTCTGACTGTGAACTCATATTTATCATAATTAAAGATTTTCAACGTTTTATATTAATAGAGTGTTTTTTATTCCCGATAGAAGTGTTTAGTAAAATGTTCGGATTAAAAATAAAATTGATGTTTACTGTTCGAAAGAGAAAACATTCTGATTTTAAAAAACATTAACCAAAATGCTATTTATAACAATCTCAGAGAAATTAAAGAGAACAATACTACTGAAAAATTATAAACAATACTTTAGAAAAGTTTTAAAACATACGTACAATAAAGATATTACGGTAAATAAATTATAATATTTAATATTAAACATACAATATATGCTATATTTTTAAAATTTAAAATTCATTGTATCAAAAGTTAGTTCGATTTTGTTTTTAAAAATTTATTAACCGGTAATATGCAAAGCATTTATAATATATATATATTTCTATTTATAGCTGTTATTGGTTTCATTTCATTTTTTTTCATTTCACACGAAAAAAGTGATATTAAAAATAAATATGAAATAAAAAAAAACAAAAACATATATGACATTTAACAGCTAATAAAACAGATAAAAAGTTTAAGGTTAACGTACCCTTGAAGAAGTTCAACGCGATAAGGTATGGCTAACTTGTATTGATTATTCTTCGATTTAACCACAATTTTTCCGCCACACTGTTTCGAACAATGGCTTATCTGTTTTGGAAAAAAGGTGACGCGTGCGATGTCAATGGCATGATAGATGTTTGGTGACACTTTGACAGGAGAATTAAACTCGATATGAAGTGCATCGTTAACAGGTGTTGCGATAACGTTCTGTATTTGAATTAACTTTGAACCTGAATTCAATATCTGAATCGCAATCGTTTTTGGTTCGTCGTCTGATCTCATTACTCCAAAATCGATTAAATCCACGGGAGAGTAAATGCCTGGCGCTGAAGACACTTCCACCTCTACCGGCAAAATCACAAAATCTTGATCACTACTGTTAGTCTTAATCCTAATATACGCCGTATGATTTTTTTCACTGCGAGCTAAAAAATTAGCTCTCATTATAGTCTTAGTCTCGAACGGCGCGATTTGCCAAATGTCTTTATTGCCTTCCGAGTCACCTGAAGGTAATTCCAAGTGTAGACCACCACCTGTCGTATACATCTCCGTTAGCTATCAATTAAATATTATAACATTTTAATTACTCATTTAATCCATAAACAAAATTATCAAAATAATAATAAAAAACCTGTAATGTAGACAAGTGTGGATTATAAATATGTATTAATGGAGCGTACGATGAATTAATGGGTACTTTAGCGCCAATGAATGGACGCAAACGAAATGGATTGGAGACACCGATCGCTGACACGCGATATTTAAACGAACCCAAAGACGTGTGAATGTAAAGCGTGTTATTCACAGGTCCCTCGTGTCGCGCTAAGAACACAACTTCGAAAGTCGTGTTACCGCCAGCGCTGATTATCTACAGTCAAACGTCAATTAAGTGAGTAATTTCGACAAATAATTGTTTCGTTTGTTTGGCTTACCTTATCCTCAAAAAATGAACAGTGAAAATGAACTGTATTTCCAGATATCGATAGCATTTGAATGCTGTCGTCGTTTTGAATGTTTTCGACTAATACTCGTTCGATATATGGAATACCAATTGAACTGAATTAACAATTAAAACAAAACATATTTTAGTTTAAATCTCGGTTTTAGTTTTGAACGAATGCCAGCAAAATAAAACGAAACCATTGATATGTATAAATAAAGCGATATATGATATGATAAAAATAACTCACTGGTGATGAAAATCGAGCGATTCTGGACTAAAACGAATAATAGAAGATAATTGAGAATTCGTTGAATCGTCGATCAGATATTTTAAATCGTTATCGGATGTAAACACTAATCAAAATCAAATCAATAATAATATTAATAATTAATCAATAGAAATCAAATCAAAGTAATGATCACCTGTTTGTGAATGACTGCACACTATATTCGCTAATTTATGCATTAAACACATTACGAGAAATAATGTCGATATTAATAGCTTTAACGGAATCATTACATTAATTCTATTCATTTTAATTTAGTTATAGTAAACAGTTAGTCATATATTATGAAACAGTTATTTAGAAGCGTTGGTTTGCGTGAGAGTGTGTATCACAGCAGAGCAGAGCAGAGCACAACTCACTCGTCAGATGTGTATACGATAATGTGCTTAATGTGTTGCGTTGTTTGCGTTGTTGGTGTGTTTATGCCACACTTATACCACAGTAGAGCATGTCTTATCTCATCGTTACGTTTTCAGTAGAAATCCTAACCAATAAGCGTTACGTGTCAAGGACTGACTGTCAAATGCGCGCCAAATATAAATTAATCGATGCAACTATTAATTAATTTCACAAATATTTTTAATTTATTTGTACCATTGCTGGAGATTTAAAATTTTATTTATTTATTTGCGAAAAAATTTAACGAAATCTTTAACTCAGATTTTTAATTTTTTTTAATTTTTCACTTTCAAACCAAACATCAAAAAAGATTAACGTCTAGACACAATTTGATACTATTTACTGGAATATATATTTTTTAAAAGCAAATAATAGCTGATTATGCACATAAATTGATAGACGACCTCTTTTCACAAAGTTTTATCTTATTTTGTGATATAATAAATAATGATTGGAGTGATTGAGTTGAATCTGCTGAGCTTAAGCTCAAAATCTGGAAACATTTGAGCACTAAAAAAATTACACGCCTGAGCTTGAGCTTAATGAATGTCCAAACACCTGAACTTATAAAATTTTTATAAATAACTAATTATAAAATTTGATTTACATTGGCTTAAATATGAACTTGTGTGAGATAGCATAATTCAAAAATAAAATATTTTATTAAACCATGCTAAATTGGTTACAATTTATGTTATTTTTTGGGTTATTAATGAACTTTCAAGAAGCTAACAGGTTAAATAGCTGAGCTTGAGCTTTATTTTTAAATAAATTTCTCATCGAACTTATATTAAGCTCAAGTTAGCTCAAGCTTGCGAGTTTGAGCTTTCTTCCATTATTAGTAATAAAGCATTTGAATGCATATTACTTTATTTTACACATTTCAGCCAAAATGAAAATGGAAATTGAATTTTTTTTTATCTGGCTTTCAATTCAGATATATGGATTTGTCTTTGTCTGTCCATGGATTCTTTATATTTAATAAGGGATTTTTTCTTTATATTAATTAAGGGATTTTCAGTTTCTTTAAGTTTATTAAGGGATTTTACCAGTTCTTTATATTTATTAAGGGATTATAAATAGCCTTCTATAATAATTAAAGTCTTAAACATTCTTACAATAAAGAAAAATTCATTGTTGAAAAGAAAATATTATAAAAGTTTTTTAAAAATTGTTTAAAATTAAAAATTTTGTGGTATATTCCGCTCATATATGAAGAAATATCAGCAAACAGAGGCAAATAAATAGATTTAATATCGATAATATTGTGCAATATTCCGTTATTTCCGAGTGGTTGGGTATTCCGTTAATAACTAAAAATATTAAATAACTAAATTAAGTGGCATATGCCGTTAATGTCTAATAATATCAAATAATAACTAAATTGAGTGGCGTATGCCGTTAATGTCTAAAAATATCAAATAATAACAAAGTGGTTTGAGCGACTAAAAACAAACTAAAACCCAAACTGTAAAGTCAGATATTATGACCATATCGATCTTGTTTTCAATTTAAAAGTTGAGTGTTTTAAAGTGCCTAGCAAATTTCTTATAACTAAATTCAATGAGTAAAGTTTATGACAGTCAAATAATAATACATGACTTTATTAGCTGACTTATCGTAGAAAAGTCCAGCTTATGGATTTGATCATACCAATCCATCTTTCCGTACGTATGCAGTCTTTATATTAATAAAGGCGTTCCATCTATTCTTTATATTAATATATAAAGACCGGATTTACGCATAAAAGTATATAAAAGCATTAAAAGCTATTTTGAAGCTTTTTGGGAAAAAGAATATGCGAATATTCTTTTGCATATTTCTAATTTAAATGATTGAAAAAGGCATATTTCGTAGTTTTTTGAAAAAAAATTAACATATATGCCAAAAAATTGCCAAAACTTTTAATAATAGTAAAAATTTTAAATTTTAATTTCAAAATATCTAAAAAATTTAAAATTGACATATAATGGATTTGTATTATTAAAATAAAAATAATTAAAACAATATTTAATAAAGTCTAAAATGAATAAAAAGTTTTTTTTGAAAATTTTTAAGATTATTTAAGAATTTTTTGAGAATATAAGAATATTTTAGAATATTCAAGACTTTTTATGAGAATATTTTGAGTATTTTTTGAGAGTATATATTCGCATATTTAGAAAATTTTTGAGAATAAAAATCCTCTCTTTATTAATAAAGTGGGTTTATATTAGAGATGTCAATATAGGCAGACTAACCTTAGGCTTAGGCTCAGCCTACAGCCTAAGCCTATGTTTTTTTGTAGTCT
>JAQGAW010004112.1:0-11375 GCA_034698025.1 Phthiracarus crinitus | reverse complement strand
CACAAAACTCAATGGATTTAAACGACAATTTTTTTGGTCTTCGGAAGCCCCCTCGAAAAACTCGACGAATTTGACCGACAATTTTTACAATTCTCGATTTCTCATGGGGGGGGGTCAACTTTTCCAAAATTCTAGGGGGGGGTCAACCCTGGGCAAGCACTCCCCTCTGAGTAACTATGATCAAAACCGATGAATTTTTGTTAACTTCTTAAATTTTCACCAAAATTTCAAAAAATTATCTTTTAAATTTGTCTAATTTTTCGAAGGGGAGAGGTTTAGAATTATTCGTGAAAAAAAATTTGGTCCGAAGGACAAAAAAATTGTCGTTCAAATCAGATGAGTTTTGACCACCCCTTAAAAATTGAGATTTTCTGGATCTGACCCTCTCCAAGAGCTCCCGATCTTGTGTTGTTATGACCCCAAACCCAAAAGTTTAAAAAGATGACATCTTACTGAAATTTTGAAGATTCAAGGAAGAAAAGAATTTGAAAACTTCAAAATTTATTGGTCAAATGCAAAAAAATTGTCGCTTAAGTTCCATGAGTTGACCCTCCCTTGAATTTCGAAAAAATTCGAAATGCAAATCCCATAACCAACCGAGTCTGGGGTATATGAACCAACAGTTTATAAACATAACTTCAAAAACAATAGAACACAAAAAAGTATGTCAAACTTATCAAAAAATTCTGTCAACTTAATAATTCGTTGAAAGTATTCATACTTCCATAAATAACTAGCAAATTCCTGCATATTTTTGCTTAAATATTTTCCGAATAAAATATTGAAATTTCCAAAAAATTCTGTTATAGATATTCGATAAGATACGCGATCTAAACTATACATGTTTAATACGATAGTTAACATTCTTTTCATTGCAATCATTTGTTATCACATAATAACAACAAACTGATATTTCTATGGAAACAATAATTTTCTGTAACTTTTATTAGTATCTGTAACAGACGTGAATGATTACATTTTTATTATTATCTGATTTCTATTAGTTTTGCTCAATAATAAATACCTTATTATTCCCTAAACAAAGTCCAAGCATTATAGAAAGTATGAAAGAAAACAATGCTCAAGATATTTATATGAGTAAAACTACAAAAATAATTTATAAGAAATGGAATAATTGATAACACAATTCTTCAAAGAAATTTTATAATTTTTCAGTGAAATTTAAAAAATTAAAAATTCAGTTTGAAATCATAAATAAAGTTAGCCATGAAAGTCTAACTGCGATTAATAAATACATAATTCTTACAGTTAAACAGATTAAACCTGTAATTGATTAAAATTTAGTCATAAACACTTGTATATTTTCATTTTAGTAAAAAAAATTAGTGAGAAATAGATGTTAATATCATTTACTGGACTCGAGTGAAACCAAACCGTTAGCCACACATCAAAGCACTTCTATACACTTAAAAAATTGGTTTTACACCACCAGAAAATGGGGAAACAGACGCAGTAAAGCGTTGAAGAGAGCGATTTATGTTTTAGGCATCCGTTACACTAAATTTTTCTCCGCTTTTTATGCTGTGCTAATGCGAGCGGTAATCTTTAGCTACGATTCTTGAGCCGCTTCTTCGCCATCAATCATTGGTCGCAGTCACCAGTGCGACGTTAGACGTGCACTCAATCACCAAAATGGAAAAAAGTAATTTATATAAATATAGCAAAGAATATAAATAAGTTTCGAATAAGCGATCAAATATTAAATTGGTTTTATATTTTAAACTCTATTTATTCGGTTTAATAGTGATTTATAGTTTTCCGCAGTTTGTTTATAAATTGGGAAAAGTTTAAATAGATATAAAACAAAATAAATTATACTAAAATGAGCTCGATTTTATTGCTGTAAAAAATCACTAAATTAATTGCATAAATTTAAATTTTTAGGCATAAGTGGTATTTTATTACTCTACGATATTCTTAAAACTAACATTTCTAAGAATATTTCCATTTTTCACACTAAAATAGTAAAACTTTGAATTTTATTTTGAAAAAAGTAATTTTTGAACGTAACATTAAATATTAATCTCATTATGTGTTATACCGTTCATGTATTGTTAGCTAATTTTTTTCTTTTTAAAAAGTAAATAATTCACTTATGCGATACATATCTATTCAAGTAAAAAGAAAAGATTTTGTAGATATATATTTTAAAATCGAAATAATACGTTAAATTAATGCATAACCTGTTTAACTATTGATAAATCAAAAAAGTAAAATTTTCTAAAAATTTAACACATTTGTCAAAGAAAGAAGATATAAAGACAAAAATAAATATCAAATTTTAATGTTAGTCTAAATAATTAATTTGTTTACTCGAAAATATAACTGAAATACAGTCCCAAAAATAAAATAAATTATGCAAACATTTAGTTAAAAGCTATATTAATATTCTTAGTTCGTCGCCTTTTTAGCTGTGAATAAACCGGCTTTTATTTCTTTTGATATCACATATATTTCAAAAAATCCTTTGTCTATCGAATAATAGATAACAGTATGAGAAGAGGCTTTTATTCTCTCTGTACTCCAATATTGGATATCATTTCTTATCCGATTATTTCTCCTCTTTTCGTTGTATTATTGACGTAATTTTTTAGGAAGAAATAAGAAGATAAAACAAGCGAATGAATGAGTGAGTGAATGATAGAGTGATTGAGTGAGTGAGTGAGAGTGAGTGAGTGAGAGAGAGAGAGAGAGAGAGAGAGAGAGAGATTTGATGATTTGCAAAGGTATAATCAAGCAATTTTCCGATGTAATAATGAATTGATTAATGCAATTTGATTGGATTGAAATCAACTATATATGGCTTTGATTTATATGATTTAATTTGTTGTATTAACCGAACTATGAATTATATTAATTAACAAAATAAATATTAGAAAGCTATAGGAATCATAGAAAACTTAGTAACAAAACGCAATATAAAGTGTTTACTCGTCGAATCTTAAATACAACAAAAATCTATAGTTTTTATTTTTATAATACAAGCGAACATAATAACTGAGCATAACTTCCATTATTGTTTGCATCGCTTCTAATTTTCTTTTTTCTCTGTACGCGAGTAAAGAGAAATCTATTAGACTTTTCAATAAAGCTATAACTTTTCTATGGCTTAATGCAATAGAGAGAAAAAATGAGAAAAACATACAAAACACAATGAAAGCTAAAGTCATTTCATTTTTCTCCTCTCATACACTCAGTCACTCTCATTCTCTTTATCAGACAAAAAATAGTAGTACAACAAAACAGCGCTTTCTCACTATCAATAAATACAACAATACCAGTGAAAAGACATTTTCAGTTCACATATTCTTTATCAAACTTCGCAAAAACTAAAGTCTTCAGCCTTCTCTCTCTCCTCTACTCACTATTAAATACTACAATAGTCTAGTGAATGTGAACATTGCTTTTCTACTTCAAAAATTCACCTGAATTTTCTATTATTCCCTTTTGTTGGCTTTAGAATATTCTGTTACATATAAAATATCATTCATCCCAAGGCTTTAGTGAAAAAATATAATGTTTAACTCATTTTTTATGCCTCTTTTTTCGCTTCATCTCGATTTATGTGAGCTTTCAGAATATATTTTATATTGCAGTTGTTCTTTTGTAACATAGAATATAAGTTATGTATATATACTAACGTTATACCGTGTTTATAGAATTATTTTAGTATTTTATAGCTGTATCTACAATTTTGATGGCAACAAAAACTTGTGCGTAACACACAATTTTAAACTAAATTAATTTTTTTTACTTATCGCTGCGTATATGAGTTTGAAAAAAGTTTTGAAATTTATATAAATTTTCTCTACAATTTTTTTGTTAAGTTTTTATATATGAGTTTTTTAGGAGCAAAGTTTATAACAAAAGAAAAAGAAATCTTCTCTAATGTTAACCAGTTTATATTGATATATATATTTCATTGTTCTCCTCGTTGGTGTGTGGTATAAATGTTTGTTTGCGCCACACAATAGCGAAAAACATAATATTAGATAACAATTTTATTGAAAGAACAAATATTTTTTTGTACTGAGCGAAAAAAATTATTTATTAAGAAGTGTGTCCTCTTAACGGCACATAAAAACGTTTTCACTTCTTTCGATGAAGTTTACGATGAAATCGTGTTCACAGTCTACTAACTCTTTGAACATTATTATACTGCGAAAAAATACTTTACTCACGTAATCAGAAGATTAATGCGAGCGAAAATGTGAGAGTAAAACACTAAGCGCATCATATACCTTAGGTATTACGTGCACTGTGTGTTGTGTGTTGTGTATGCATTGGCCCACCAGTGACCACATGGGGATCACGAATAATTTACTTCTGGCTATAAATCTGCCAAAGAATGGTAAACGCATTCAAATTAACGCACACTGATTCACAGGAGGATGTAATTATCTAACAGTATATTAAGAAATAGAGTAATTTTTTTTATATCGGTATTCGATGTTTTTGCCAATCATTTTTAATTAATAAATTTACTTATATTTTTATATTCTATAAACTCAGCGAATAATGTGATTTTTCCTTTAAGTGTATTTTGGATTAATTGAAATCAGCACATGATATCTGCATGTAACTCATCAATACAGCAATTCTAAGATTAACAATAGTATACATAAAACAAATTCAACATAAATTCAACATACTTGCCATTGCAATAGTATTTATTATAAGGATAACTAGACTAGAATAACGATATCATACTGAAATTTTAATAAAAAATAGATAACAGCGATTGTTGATCCGATTCTAAAGAATATTGAACAAGAAAACTGAAGAGAAGCCGCGCATTCAAGTGCTTGTTTAGTCATTGCCTTTGAGTGCAATCTAATAAAATTTCTTAAAACTCGAAATAGTTTTGCAGTACAGTTTCATATGTTAAATGACCCATCACTTATCAAATAAAGTTTATGTCTACTATTCTCGTTGCGTTTCCTTCTCATTCAATGTTACGCTAATTTAAAGAATAAGTACGTGACTCGGATTCTCTATAATCTGAGATTTACGGTTCAAAACTAAAAACGGAAAATTACGCGAATTAAATGAACCTGAAATTTGTAAACATACTATTATGAAACGGAATACAATTTTTCCGAAAATATAATCAATGATTACAGATAAAGGTGCTATAGGTTTGTCTTTCTGAAACCAAACCAATCCAAACCTCTAATTCTACAGTACAAACGAATTCAAACCAAACCAAACCGTTACAACACATCAATATTAAGTCTATGTTGATATTACATAATAAGTAATTTTTTAAAAAGAATTTATTATTTCTTAAATAAAACATTTAAAGCATATTTTAAAAATATATGAATTTTTATGAAGAAAATATTAAATATTTGGTTATTTTAAATCCAATAATAATTAAAAATATTTTAAAAACTCGTCATTGGTTTGAAAATAGTTTTATGGTGTTTTCGATAAAATAGTTCAACCAAATCAAATCAAACCATGAATGGTTTAAACCATTAATAACCATTATAAACCAAACCTATAGCACCTTTAATTATAGATAATCAAATAAATATAATGATATTACATTATTTGATTAAAAAACTTACAATCTTTAATTTATAATCAAGTTTTAAAAAATCCAATATTTTTTCTTAACTTTATTTAAGGTAATTTTTTGAAAGCTTTCTTAGAGTTTTACTAAATAAAATAAAACAATATTTTTGAAATAATGTTTTATTTAAAGCACTCCCAGAAAAACAACAAAAAATTTAATCTCACTTATTATTTTATTTATGAAATTTTTTCCATGATTTATGCGATTCGTTCGCGAAAAGGCTTTTAAAGTTTGTATTGGATTATTTAAAATTTATTGTTTGCATCTGTTCGGCATCGCAAATGACGTCACATAATTGCCATTAAATAGATAAATAGCCGAAGCTTTTATTTTGCCAATGTATGAGTTTTGGAGATATACACGTATAATAAATGTGTACTTCTTTTCAATGCTTACTAAAGCATGTCCATATAGCGGAAAAATAAGAAGCGAGTGGACCGTCAAAAAAGATGTTATGTATTACCGAGTCTGGTAATACTGGGCCATAAATATTTTCCATCGGATTGAGGAAAATATCTGAAAAGAAAATTCGCTTTGAAATCGCTATTAGTTTTATTGCATACACAGACCGTATGCTGTAATTTCGGTAGACGTTACAAATGACTTTTATTTAAACATTACTGTAACGATATTTATGTTTATCTTTACTCGTTTTAAGGATTGCAATTTTTTCGCAAATATTTAAAACTCATTGTACACTAAATATTTATATTTTTTATCGAAACACTAAGAAATTTAAGTGTGTGTCTTCGCCAGAGAGTCCAAGTCTAAAATGAACTTATTGTTAAGTTCATTAACACACAATTTATTAATTGGGGATCATTTACCCATTACTATTTGAGTTTTGCTATCAATATCGACAATAATAGACAAATTTATTTTTAGTTTTATCAAAGAGATTACAAAAAAAATGTGATAAGTACACCATTAACTTTTAAGATGCTATTATGATCAATCTTCGAAGTAAATGTGTAAGCAATTTCTAAAAAGATTTCTATCGTTACTTAAAAAATGGTACATTATTTTATTTTTGATGCGTTAGTTATAGTAACACATCAAAAAGTATTCAAATGAAATATATTCCTTAATCAATGCTGCGGACAATTATATTTACTTATCATTTCAGAACGAAATGGTTTTGTCGGAAAAAATTTCTTTTGCTCACAATTACGGAAACAAAATAGGAATAAATAACATGACAAAAAACTCTAAAGAAATTTTTTTATATTCGTCCAAAAATTTTTTTATATCAACATCGAACGAACTAAAAGATTTGGGGTTCTGTATTGAGATGTAAATTGATGTTTACATTTATTTAGATTCCGATTCACAATTCAGTAATTTATGTTGACATACAGTACAGTACATTGCAGTGAATAGAGAGGCGATTCGGAATCTAGACATTAAGTAAAATAAAATTTTATAGCACTTTTTAAATAAAGAGTAATTCTTATTTAATAATTTAATAGAACGGGAATATTCTAGAAAATTTTACTATGAAAAAAATTACAATTTTATATATCTTCTTTAAATATTCTGAAATATATTTGAAGATATAATATTATTGAATATAAAAAAGTTATTCAAGTTATCTAAAAAAATTCCATTAAATAAATGTAAAGTTTTAGTTAATATCAAAAATAATTTTTAAAATTTATTAATAAAACAATCGTAGATTAAATATTTTAACCGGCATTTAAAAAATTCAGCGCAGTTGAAAGGAAAAAAAGCTTACATTTTATTTTAAATGACTTTCATAATGAAATCACTTTGAGCTCACTGTATAATAAGATTTAATTCAATAATATAGTCAAAATATTATTGCATTAAATATTTTTTAGCATTCAAATTATAGTTTCTATTGTTAGTCAGCTATATTTTATTTTAATTTTTAAGAAATTAGTATTTTTACTGTATATTGTTTCATTTTAAAAAATTATATCTTTATAATACATTGTTGTAAATAGTACTCTAGAAATGGTTTTGATAATTTTGATTCAGTTGTGTTTTAGCTTTCGATAAGTCAACATCAAAACTTGTTGTTAGCGGACACTCACTGAAAAAAATAAACGCGTGTAACTAGTATTATATATAAGAATAATTTTTTGCGTGCCACTAATGTTATTTACCAGAACAAAGTTATATTCCAACTAAATTTTTATTATAAAGCCAATTTTTTACTAGTTTTTAGACCTTTTGTTGATCATTATTAGACTATTTTAAGCATATTATTAGTAGGGATAGGATATTTCGGTAAATACCGAATTTTTTCTCTTACTTATTATTATTGTATTACAACCTAAAACAAATATTATAGGTCCATTTTTATTTTACCAAATTTACCGAATTTTACTAAATTTAATGTTTATTACCGAAAATTTGTTTATAATGCTAAAAAAAGATGATTAGTTTACCGAATAGATACCGAATTTAGTAGTTTTTTGTTACCAGTTACCGACCGAAACTGATACTTTTTATTACCGAAAAATCTTATCCCTAATTATTAGATCATTTTTTGTCCATTTTTAGAACCCCTTAATATATATAAAAACTGAGCACAGACCCTATCCCTAAAAATGGAGATTTTCTTGATTTATCTCCTTAGAGGTTCAAAGCTTGGATAACTAAGGAATACATAAAAAAATAATCATATAGATATGTCTAAATGTTTAGACATGATTTTGCGTTTGTGACATTTAGTCTCCAACACGTTTATGGTAACCCCAATAAATACTATTCCTATATTTGTCTCAATTGTCATCTCTCTCTCTCTCTCTCTCACTCACTCTCACTCTCACTCTCACTCTCACTCTCACTCACTCACACACATAATTACGTCATACTCGTCAAAACTAAATAAGTCTGATTTTAGTAAGCTCTCAGTCAAACAAATTCACAGATTTGTCACTCTATGGATATTTTGGCATAATTCGTTTGTTCGCTTTTATTTGAGGTGTCAACAGTGAATTGTCGCATTCGACTGTATTTATTCGACATTTTCATTGAAAGAAAATATTATAAATTAATTTCAAAATCATTGTTAAAGAAATAAGTAAAATATTTAGAGGGAAAATATTTACCAATGATTTTAACAAATAACAAACTGTTTGATATATTTTAGAAGAATGCCAGCGTTTAATAAAAGAAGTAAAATTAATTAAATGCTAACTCCTATGGCAGAACGAAAAGTTTATTTATCTCTAATTAACATTAAAATCGTATGTTTTCTGCAATAAGGATTACGTCGCAATGCCCTCAATCCATAACAGAAAACAATCCTCTCTTTCAACATTAAATTGCACTGTTTTTGCATTAATGCGACACTTTCTCTAAATATCGATATTCAAAGTATGTTTAGCGCTGTGTATGCTTACTACTGCTCTTTACTACTTTTTTCTTAATGTAACCCATTCTGCAAATGCTTATTATCAAAAAGTTTTTTCTATAGAAGAAATGAAACGCTTATATTCAGCGATTATTTGATAAAATTTTTGTCACATAAATACCATATTGCGTAAAAAATCAATGCCAAACATTATTATAAATTTTTTTCCTGGTATTTCACTAATAGAAAAATATACCCTTTCATTCGGCGTGTATTAATTTCTATTCGTCTGTTACACATTAAAACTGTTTTTTTAGTTTTTCGTAAATTTATTTTTACAAACGCAACATAAATATGAATTAGTTTTAAGAGTTATTTCAACCATTACGCGCTCAAAATAAACTGATCCGGAAAATTGTTCGGATGTTTAGCATATATGAAAAATGCGTATTTTTATCCGCTGTAAGAGCAAACTCGTGTAATTCAAATTATCTCACTTATCATTATTATTGTCATATTTTTCTTAAGAAAATCTGAGTTTTTTTCTTTTTTTCTTTAAACCAATTAAAATATTTTACTTAAATTTAAAAATATCAAATCTTAAATAAACAAAGTGCGTGTATATAACTATATCTTTGCGAATCATTAATTTGGTAACAAATTTACGTACAGCTAAATAAACTAAAATTTTAATTTCATGAGATCTGTTATATAATATCAATTTGTTAATAACTTTTAATATTTCATTCCCAATATTCGATAATAATTTAGTTTGTTTCTGTAGTGCTAACTAAACGCAACATAATCTACAGTTTTACGACCACATAAACCGTATAATTTGTGTGCCATTTTTCCTTTACATTGTCTTCGCATAAGAAGATTGATTACTTTTCTTAATGACAAAAAGTTCTTATCACTACTACTAAAAAAAGTTATCCCGTTTTTTTGGAATTTTTAGGTTCAAAAAACAAGATCGATAGATAGTTATAGCAATTTTTATAGAATATTTAGTTGATTACTAGGCAAAACTTGAATAAGTTTCTATTAAACAAACATCAATGACTACAAAATAAATTTATATTTTTATGTTGGTATACGCAAAAGAATTCTCTCAAAAAATAAACCACAATTAGGAGAATAATGTGTTTAAGCACTTATATGTCGAATAATTGATTAAAAACTTAAATATTTATTAATTATAATTTATAGAAAAATTAGTTTTACCAACAATAAAACACAATAAAAATAACTTAATTCGATTTTATAGTTTAAAAACTATCTTACTTTACATAAAATTTTATTCTAACAATTCTAAATTAGTGAAAATTTATTTGGATTTGTTGCGTATTGTTTAAAATTACAATTTTCTAAAACAATATCTCTTACGATATGTCAAAATTTCAAAATTAAAAAACAAAATCTCTCAAATAATAGAAAACTCGCTAAAAGTTTATTATGTTAAACAACACTGAAATCTGTACAAATTGTGCGAATCGTTAGATTAATCATACGTTGAGAGTTAACTAAAATCCTTTCTTATTGTTAAACTTCTTTATTATTCGCCACTTACTACTTACCAATTGTCCTTCTGTTCGATTCTCTTCCTTTTGTTTACAGTTTTCGCTTTCCTTTGAGACCACCACTACTAACAAATTGAAAGGAAGGACTCTCTTAAGAGGCAGTAGAAAAAATAAAATAAAAAGATACAGAAACAGAAAGTGGTTCGAGTAAAATGTCGAACAGCACACACTCCGACACACATTCATACGATCGTCCGATGCTTTTAAGTTAACGCAAAACACAACAACAAATTCGCACAGAAAAAACTGCTGATACAGTCAATTAAGTTAAGATCTAATAACAAATATAAAAGATCTGTTACGGGGATATAACCGTATACTGAGAATTTCTATGCCAATATTTATTCTCTGGAGCGAGACTTGCAGTACGAATTGATATACCATTTTGGTTCGGTCTTAAGTAACAGCGATCTAATGATATTCTATAAGTTAGACTAGTCTTAGACGCGAAATGATAAATCAGCATTTTGTGACCATTTTTTTCTCGCCATTAATTCCTTGCATTTATTTATTAAGATTGATTTCGGTTAGTAATTACTATGATTTTGATTTTGCGAATCACAATATGCATGAAATTAATGACACGCTTGTAAACGCATACTCTTTAACCAATTCAGAAACGCGCTTATGTTCACTGATTCGTTAAGTAATAGAAAAACAAGATTTTTCTATTGGAAATCGTTGCGATTAACGATTAAGAGTAAAATGGTTCCACGACTTTACAGACAATGCAATACCGACAACGAATATTCAGACAACACATTACAGACAACGACTATACAGACAACGACTATACAGACAATGATTAAACCGACACCGACTTTACATACTACGACTATACATACAACGACTTTTCAGACAACTACTA
>JAQGAW010004111.1:0-11376 GCA_034698025.1 Phthiracarus crinitus | reverse complement strand
CACATGTTTTTGTTTTCGCATAGCGAAATAATACAACGAATTTTTTTGTTTACTATTAATTGTGTGCTTAATTAAATTAATAATCGAAATCTAATGGCCACAAATATTAAAATTAAGGATAATAAGGTAGTATCTTTAATTTGTACCCTTAAATTATTTTTTAAATTTTATTTTTATTGAAAAAAAAGTTGATTAAACGGCGGCCACTTACCGATTTAGATCGGGGCCGCATATTGGCTTATCGGGACACGGGGTTAAAAGCAATACAAATTGCTAAGAACTTAAACCGTTCCCCCTCCACAATATCGGATTTTCTTAAGAATCCGGACACACATGGAAGGGGAAAACACACTGGTAGGCCCCGAACCCTAACTCCACGTGACGAACGACGGCTTATTTTGGGCGCCTCTTCGGGAAATATGTCGGCCAGTCAACTGAAAGCGGCACAAGACATACCATTGGGGAAGAGACGCATTCAACAACTCTTAAAGTCATCACCATTTTTGAAATATGTGAAGCGTAAATCTGGCCCAAAATTAAGTAAAATTCATATCGAAACGCGACTTAATTGGGCCACTCGTCATCACACTTTTGGCGAAAAATGGCGAACTGTTCTCTTCAGTGATGAGAAAAAGTTTAATTTGGATGGTCCGGATGGGTGTCAGTTCTATTGGCACGACATTCGGAAAGAGCCACAATATTTTTCTAGAAGCGCTATGGGAGGTGGTTCGGTAATGGTCTGGGCGGGGTTTGGATATAATGGTAAAACCGAAATTATATTCCTATCTGGTCGACAGAAATCCCAAGACTACGTAAAAGTATTTGAGTCATCACTTTTACGGTTTGGTGAAAGAATTTGTGGACCAGACTGGATCTTTCAACAAGATAACGCATCTATTCACGCGTCCCGTTATACCCGAAATTGGTTTTCGACCAACAATCTTCGTGTTTTAGACTGGCCAGCTAAAAGTCCAGATCTAAACCCGATTGAAAACCTTTGGGGGTCATTGGTTCGTCTCGTATACGAAAATGGTCGGCAGTTTAATTCGGTTTCGGAATTACGTTCGGCGATTCTCGAGTGTTGGGAGAAAATTCCGGAAACCGAATTAAAAAACTTAATTGACTCAATGAGCGAACGATTAGCTAAAGTTTTAATCAAAAACGGTAATTTTACGGGATATTAGGGGTAAATTAGGATGTTAAATTACATTTTAGCCGAATTAACCGAAAAACTTTTGTCAAAAAAATTTCTTTTTAGCAAAATATAATTACTATCATTTATGTAATAATCCATATTATTTTTATCAATTTATGTTTACTAATAAACTTTTTATATCGAAAAAACCAATATTCGTTAAATTAATTCGCAGGCCGTATAAGTGACTAAACAATATTTGAAATGTGATATTAAATATGAGTGCAATAAATATCAATTTATGATTTATTTATAACTAACAGTAATTATTAAAATCGAAGTATTTATCGTTTAATAAATCTTTTTCGCATCGATAAACACTTTTGCATGAGTGGCGCAACTTTTGGACGATTATTAACCGTATTTTCTCTTTTTCTTGTTTTAATGACGTCATCTTTAATTGAGTTTGGAATCGCAGCGATTAAAATTCTTTCATTTCGTTCTTTATCTTTCTGTGCATTAATTTTGATAACGGAAGCGCTGGAAGTTATCTTCGTATGCATGTCTTTAGTCAAACGTTGATAACATTGACGCCACGTTTCATACTTCAACTTACCATTACATCTATTATTGGCGGGAAACGCATTGTCACACAATTGATGCCATAACTCGTCCGTCAAATATATAAGTTTTGGGTTGTATTTCTCCAATTCATTCAATTGATTTGCGTTAAACTTATCCAACAATGGTTTTATGAGATCAAACTGTTTCGGTTTTGTAATAATATTCGATAGTGTTTCGGTGTTATTAATCATTAAATCGAGTAACACGTCGTTACACAAACTCTTTAATGTTTGCACTTTTGATACATTTCGCGATTGTCCTGAAAATATCAAATTATAACTGAAATTTATGCAAAAAAAAATATTTCCATTAAATAAATATGATTTGAAATGATAAACACAAACCAGAATACACAGTAGTTTTAACGCATTTCCTTTTGTTTGGGTTTACAAAGTTATAGTGATTGTTATAATTATTATCAATCATTATTCTCTTATGGTTTATATTTGTTTGTGACATTTTTGAAGCACAAATCAAATATCTTAAGTATTATTATTAAAATGATTCACAAATCGTTAACAAATTGAATTGTGTGCGAGAAGTTTAAAAAAACTAAAAATTAAAATTTTAAATCAAAACGTGAAACGATTTTTAAAACGAAATGTTTTGACGAAAGAGGTGTGACGTTATTTCGCACATTAATTACGTCGTTGTTTAAGTTTGTTGTGATTGTTATTAACGAGTCATAATTCAAATTTAATAAGAGTTATAATTATGGCTAAATTTGTCCATAATTATAGATAAGGTTTTCAAATTTAATAAAATAAATTAAATTATAAAACTAATAAATTTAAAAAACAATTTAACAATTTTTGTTAACCACAAAGATTTGCGTTATTACTGAATATTAATATGTGAATCATATTTAAGCACAGCCTACAAAACTTTAGATAAGATCAGTTTATGGATAGTTTTAAACGAAACTAACCATACATTCATATGTGATTAGAGATATGGGTTTAAACAGTGAACTGACGAACGATTTTCGCGTGCTTTCCATCCAAAGCCACGTCGTATTCGGTTATGTCGGCAATAAGAGCGCAGTTTTTCCTTTGCAGGTACTATTGATCCATCTATATATGGTATATATTTTGGTTAATGTTAATGCTATAGGTGTTAGGCTTCGAAGTGGATCCAATCAATTCGGTTCAGTTTTCCACACATACCGGTTACCCGTATTGGTCGGGACAGGTATTGCAGGAAAAAGATTTGTTTGATCTGTTTGATGGCCTCAAACGAAATCATTTACATAAAAGATATACACATATACTTACCGGTTATGCTAAGAGTGTATCGTTTTTGGATGAAGTTTATAAACTCATTAAAGAAGTGAAAACTGTTTCTCCAAATGCATTCTATGGTAAGCAAACATTTAAGTTATGATAAGCATTAGAGTATGTAACGGCCCCCCGATTTTCGGGCCTTGTCGGGCCCCGATAAAATTTGTCGGGCTCGGGCCTTAAGATAAATAAAAAATTGTCGGACCGGGTTTTAGATTCAAAATATAGAAGACCGAAATTTTTTAGAATTTGGAATGAAATCTTCTAAACAAACTATATTTTAGCATTACTAACATTATTGCAGAATACTCTATTATAATAAGATTTTACTAATTAATATGCATAGAATATTGTTATAATGAAACAAAATAAATATAAACTTAGTTAAGTTATGATTTTGAGTTAAACCTATATATGGGAAAATCGGGCCGATTCGGGATTTGAAAATTTAAAATTGTTGCGCTTGGGCTTAATTGTGTTGGGCTTAGATCGGGCATTAAATTGTTTACGATTACGTTGTCTAATTTGCAGCTATAGAAAAATTTATAGAATATTGAAATCTAAATTTAAAACTTTATTGAAGTTATTTTTTAGCATTTATCGGCCCATTTATCTTAATGACGAATAAAATATAATTTTGTTAAGATATAGAAATCATTTAGAAAGACGTCAGAACTTTAGTTATATTTTTTGCGCTCATTAATTCAATAAAGATCTGTAAATATAAATTCAAAGGCATTGAAAAAACCAATTGGTTATGTAATCTAATTAGAAATTCATATTATAATGATTTTATTAAACATAAAATGAAATTAAAGTTTTAGCTCAGTTTTTGCTCAAATTTAAACTTATGCTTTTAACTACAGTATATTTGTTTGCCTTTCCGTTCGTCCGTTCATTTATATTTACGTCCGCAGTTTTATAATATAAATCTAATACAGTATTAAGCTAATAAAGAAATTTACAATCACATTGGTTTAAAAACTATATTTTACAGTATAAGTATGCATTAACTTTAGCAAAACTATTAATAAGTTCTTATATCGATTTTGCTTTTTGTATAAATTCATACCTCAAGAAAAATTGAATAATTACTTAATAAAATTATAAATTATACTTTCAATTTATAGTTTGCGATCCTGTAATGGGAGATAACGGAAAAATGGTTAGTAATTTGTTAAATTTTTCAAAAATTGTTTAGTTTTGTTTTACATATAAATTTATAAGTTTTGGTTATAATTATAAAAATTAAATTTGGTTTTTATTTGTTAATTATTGGTTTTATCTATTAATTCGAAGTTTAGTTTCGTTTACAGTTATTTCTATTTTTTAAATGTGGTTTGGTTTGGTTTAACTATTTTATAGAAAAAAACCAATAAACTTTATTTGAAAAAACCACTTGTTTAAATATTTTTAATAATTATTGAGTTTAAGATAACAAAAAAATGTTATCTTTCTTCATAAAATTTCCAATAGCTTTTAAAATATGCTTTAATATGTTTCGCTTTAGTAATTATAAAAGATCTTCAAAACTTTGGAAGATTCAATTTAAAAAATTACTTATTTTGTAACATAAATTTAAAATTTAATAGTTTAATGGTTTGGTTTGAAATTCTTTGTACTGTAGAATTAGCAGTTTGGTTTGGTTTATATTTTAAATTAATGGTTTTAGAAAACTCAAACCTATATCACCTTTAATTAAAATTAATTTTTTTGTTGCATCGAAATTATTTATATTTACAGTGAACTTATACCTTACAATACATAGAATATTTTGATTGCATTATCAATGCCTAAATTCGTTGAAAAATAGCTTCTTTGAAGAACTAAAAAATAAACAACGTTATATTAGGATGAAAAATGTAACATTAGATTTTATACAAATAAATTTCTACGTATGAGCTCATTATTATATCATACAATATATAAAAATCAAAACTTATAAATAAACTAATAATGAAACAAAATTAACATATTGTTATTTAAAAAATATTTAGTACGTTCCGGAAGAGTTATTACCGGTATATCGCGATAAAATTACACTAATCGCTGATATAATAACACCGAATCAATTTGAAACTGAGTTGAGTAGAATTTATCATTGTTTATATTGATTATTAATTCGCCACAATTTATTCTCAGACTTCTGACTGGCATTAAAATCAAAACAGAATCAGACGCTTTGAAAGCTATAGATATATTGCACGATCGAGGCATTCCCACAGTTGTCATATCGAGTACTGATTTGGGCAACGAATCACTACTCATAGCGCTTGCCAGCACTAAAATTAATGGTACCAAACAAGCTGTAAGATTAGAGATACCGAAACTTCCAGTATCTTTCATCGGCACTGGAGACCTGTTTGCGTCACTATTTCTTGCGTGGTTCACTAAAACAGGTCGAGACGTAAAGATCACTTTTGAGAAAACGGTTGCAACGCTTCAGGATATACTTAATAGGACTTATGAATATGCTTTAAAACAAGACGGAGCTTGTAATACACCCGCAAATTACGAACTTCGTCTCATTCAAAGCATTAGAGATATTGAAAATCCGAAAAGTACTATTAAAGCTACATTTATCCAAAATAATTAACTGTTAATAATACTGATACTCGTAGTATTAGTAATTTATTGTTTTAGTTTTTTTTAGAAATTTTAGCTTTTAGTTATTCGACAGTACATTAATAACAAGTTATCATATCGTAGAGGTATTATTGTGATGTGCCTAAACCTTCGGGCTTTCAAGTTAAAAGTTGATTATGAAACGTTTGTTAGTATAAACGATTCCATTTTATGAGGTTTTCGATTACTTTTATTATAAGTATATATACACCAGAAACGAAATAATTAATATTATTCCATTTTTATTTATAAATTATATTCAAGTTTTTAAATTATAAGGATTTGATAATTTAAGTTTTAGTCAAATAAAATGTTGCGATAAGTTATGGCAGATAAATATTGAATTTAAAAATCAATTTTCGTAATCAACAAAATTTAAATCCTAATGGGAATAACGGGCCAACACTTTGGTTGATGCAAATCGCAAAGTCGATCAAAGTTCAACTGAAGCGCTGCTTCCATGCCTTGAATGATATTCGTGTCGTCGCCGTAAAGTTCTCTCATTTCACTATTTCTTTTAGCATTAATTTCCTGCTCATTATTATTACGTTTCGGAGCAGAAGATCTATTAAAGTGATCATCGATTTTTGAAATATCGACGTATCGCTCGTTTTTCTGTTCGTTTTTCAGTTTTCGTTCTCTCAATCGTTTTCTTTCCATTTGATGTTTTTTAGTGATTAATATGAACTGCAAGTATTCCTCACTGATCTCAAACTGTTCATTGTTGTCATCACTATTGTTATTGATCTCATTTTCGTTAATATCTTCCAATTGATCCATGAGTTTAGCGTTAGAAGTGTCATCAAAATATTTGGATATCTGAGTATCGGTTGTATGGGTTGTGTTGCCATTCATATACCCATTATGTTTAAGCCATTGTGAACAGTGTTTGTAGTGATTCCAGAAATGGTTAAATATGGGCTGATTATACCACATTATGTCTATTGTGATGACAGTAAACGTTAACAATTGTTATGACATATATTTGGGTTTAAGATAATTTCAAGGTTTTCTTATAAACTTTCAATTATATATATAAGTCGATAAACTTGACATACTTTATGGATGATTAACGATCAATATCTTACTAGATATTATATAATTAATCGTTAGATATAATTGAATGAAAATATTTCTAAATTAGAAACTCTAATTTTAAATTTTAAATTCTAATAATGAAAATAAAATTCACGTGTATTTACATTCATATTCATCAAGTATTAAAGTATAACATTAATTAATATAATATGTTTAGAATTTATAGTTTTTAAATATCGATTTTTTAAATAATAACCAATCAAATTTTAAATTTTTTGAAAATCAGTTTAATGTAATGTATAAATCTGAATAAAATATAAATTAATATGTGTTTTGATATTTTTTTAGTTAAAACGGTTGGTCACACAATTTATTCTTAACCATAGCCCGTCAAATCGTGTTGTCCCGCCATTACCCGAAAAATCAGGCGCTGATACACACAAATACAAAATTATAATGACGTCATTTGTTGTGAAAATATTGCGATGAAAACAACATTCGTTATGACATTATCTGTGTATTTATTTGATATGTGTAAAGAAATTAATTATAAGAAACTATTTTATAAATAATCAAATCATTAATTTTTAAATAACAATTCGTAATTAATATCGCAATTTTAATCATATTATTAATTTTGTAATTCAATTAAAATTTATTGTTTGACAGCTTTTTATAGTTTAGTTCAACGAAAATTGGAAACATTAGTCAATAAATTATGTGTTTTAATCATCAAAATTAATTTAATTTAAATAAATATATAAGTATTTATAAATATAGAAACATTAGATTTGGATTTTTTAGTCATATTTTGTTTATATTAAATCATTGAAAAATGGATGCAAATAACTTCATTTACTTGAATCGTATTCGCGAATACAGCGATAATATCTCGCATCAGTTTAAAAGGCGAATGCAAATCAATGACAGCTTAATTCAAAGATTGGGACTCGAAGTGGAACTCGAGGTAAACTAAATTTTGAGATAAAAACTATATTTTTAAGTTATATATGTTTATATTTCCACTATTTTTTATATTCAGTTTGTTTTCACTGTTCGTTTTCTTTGATTTGTTTCAAAACTTTTAAGTTTTTATATATATATGTTATAATTATAGTGAATTTTGTGAAAATACTATTAAACCACTAAAAATATAATTAAAATTATTTAAAACAAGTTATAATTAAGACAAGCTTACACTGTGTTACAAATAACGTTACAAATTAAAACTAATTTGTTTTGAACCACTCGTTAATTTTTATGAAGATTTCATTACAGAATAGGTTTGGATGTATCCGTTTTAAAATATTTTTCTATTGTGTTTCGCATAATAAATCTGATTTAATATAAATTTCACAATTTTTTTATTGTTAATAATTTTGTGATTATTAGGGCCATTCAGGTTGCGTTAACTGTCTTGAATGGAATCAAACCGGAGAGTATGTTATTTTTAACCTATATTTTTATAGATTTAGAATTTGATATTGAAATTGAAAATAAAATAATACAACAATATTTAATATAGCATTTTAATGAGTGGTTCAGATGACGTACAAATAATACTATGGAATCCGTTTCGTCACAAAAAATTAAAATCAATACAAAGCGGTCATCAGGGAAATATATTTTCGGTGAAATTTTTGCCCGAATCTAACGATACGACGATCGCTTCTGGAGCTGCGGACTGCAAAGTTCGAGTTCACGACATTCGCGCGAATGAGAACACACTGGCGTGTTGTTGTCACTCCGGAAGAGTTAAGCGATTGGCTGTTGCGCCCAATTCTCCATTCATGTTCTTGAGCGCAGCCGAAGATGGATTGATCTTGCAGTACGATCTTCGACAACGACATCGATGCTCTTCTATATGCAATAATGTGTTAATCAATTTAGTGAATTATAACGGCCATAGCTCTGAGGCCAAATGTATCGCAATTAATCCAATTCGTCCCGAAATGATAGCTGTCGGCGCTAACGATGCTTTCGTTCGCGTTTACGATCGAAGAATGATTACTCCGCACACATTGAAAGTGAGTAATCATTGATATCATCATAAATTATATTTAAAATTATTTATAATTATTATTTATAAATCTCTGATTTTATTTTTTGTAAATATTTATTTTATTTTATTTTTAACTTAGTTTTGTTATATTCTAAGAAACTGTTTCAAAGGTTTTTTTATTTAGAATCAGATATTTATAAAACTATATATTTTTATCTGTTTTATGCCAATAATATTTTATTTTCATTTTTTGTGGCATACGATACACAGTGTTTTTAATATATTGATTAATCTATTAGAATAGGACAGAATCGAATGGTTCGCGCTATTCGTGGACAAGAGATTCGTCGCAACAAAATGAAGCCTTAAGAGACGATGAGTTGGTTGACTGTTCCGAATATATACCTCCCGGTTGTGCCAAATACTTTATTGCTGGACATTTATATAAGAAAATCGATTACAAGAAACGATTTCGCGCGTATGCGTCGACATACTTGTCATTCAGTCCCAGTGGCGATGAATTGCTTACAAATCTCGGTTCCGAACAGATCTACTTATTTGACGTTTTGAAGCCAACGAAACCAAAGCTGTTTGACATAAATTTGCATAAAAATGGTTATCATAAAGAGTGTTCAGCCAATGGTTATCAGTTAAACGGTACCTCAACTGCTACTTCGAGTTTTGTTATTAACAAAATCCCTAAAAGTTCAAAGTATTATAAAAAGTTTTATGCCATGAAAACAGCTTTACCATCGTTTGTGGATCAAATAAAGTGTAAAGCGAATGAAGAGTATGAATTGTCTCACTTTACGTTCGCGATAAGTCTATATAACAAAGCAATAAGTTTTTGTCCAAACGCTGCCGTGTTATACGGCAATCGAGCGATATGTTTCATGCGTCGAAAATGGGACGGAGATCTGTACGCAGCGTTGCGCGACTGTCACTCAGCTCTTAAACTGGACGCAGACTATGTTAAAGCGCACTATAGATTAGCGAAATGTCTATACGATCTTCATTGGGTTAAAGAAGCGTCAGTTTGCCTCCAGTCATATAAAACGAAATTTCCCGATCAGTCTAACCGTTCAATTTGTGATTCACTTGAAAGAGACATTCAAAAAGCGCTTCACTCTAAACCGGAATCTAAAGCTGCAAATAGTGATCAGTCGGAACAGAATACGAATCTAATATCGACGGACGATACCAGTGCCACAAGTTCTCAAAATAATAATAGTTTAAACAGTTCTTCAGCGCATTTAAGTAATCAAGAAAAAGAGTGGAGATCTTTAGCTTATGATTACAAACAGCGTTTTTGTGGTCATTGTAATACTACTACTGATATAAAGGAAGCAAATTTTTTTGGAAGGTATTCTTAATTTAGTCAAACATTATTTTTAATCAATTTTTTGACAAACTAGTAGGAAATAAATTTTGAACTTTCTTGTGTTTGAATTGTTGTTTGTGTTAGTGATGGGCAGTACATAATCGCGGGTTCAGACGATGGAAGCTTTTTCGTGTGGGATAAGCAAACCACAAACATAGTGCGAGTAATGCGTGGCGACGAGTCTATAGTGAATTGTCTTCAACCGCATCCAACCAATTGCTTATTAGCCACAAGTGGTATCGATCAAGTGATTCGGTTATGGAGTGCCAGACCAGAGGTACAAACATACGCACAAACACTTAAAACTATTTTTTAAATTTAGTTTAATTAATAATATTTATAAATTATTTAATAAAAGGACGGAAAGAAGAATGAGAGAGAAGTGGAGAACTGTGTCGACGCCGCGACCGCTAATCAAAAACGTATGAACACTGATCCACTTGAAGTGATGCTCGCAAATATGGGATATCACATCCCAAACAACGATAACGAAGACTTAAACGATGATTCGGTTGGTTTGCAATGCAGAACCAGTTAATCAATTAATTGGTTATTAACTAAATCTGTTTTGTTTTAAAATCGTTATTAAAATTTTGATATTATGCGTGATTTTATTTATTAAATGAGATATTATTAAATCTTTTATATATTGTTTAACAAAATTATTGACTAAATCAAAACGTTTACACAATTTCATTCAATGTAATCAACTATAATCAGAAGAAATCATCAAATTAATAAAAATTAGGCCAAAATAAGTAACATTTGAGTGCAATGAACAGTTGAATAATATAATCACTAATATTGTGATTGCATTTTTAAAACAAACAACTCATTCATAGAGTGTTCAGATATAAATTATTTGTAACTGAAACTACTTCATTCAAATCGTATTTAAGATAAGAAAATTAGGGTAAAAATTGTGGAATTCGAGTAATTATTGAAATATTTATTTGGAAATGGATTGGAGTTGTAAATAAGTTTTAATGATTTTGGTTTGAGTAAAGATATTTTTGGAATTTAATAATTCATATCAAATAATAATTGATGGAATGGAAAACCATATCATTTTCCATAGAAAATTTACACAATTCTCAATATTTTAAAGATTTACTATATAGTATATACTGTTTTACTTATGATTGCGTATTACTTTATGAGGCAATCGCTTCACTTTCTTATTAACGATTAACTCGTAAACACGCTTTCACTTAAAGCGCTTTTTGTATAAAATATTATTATAGTGTGATATTAAAATCGTTATTAGTTATTGAGTTCAGTGATCTTTAAT
>JAQGAW010004110.1:0-11377 GCA_034698025.1 Phthiracarus crinitus | reverse complement strand
ATGAAACTCTCGATGCAATTTTCCGGAATACAAGTCTTGAATGAAGTTTTTTAACTTTCCTGGAATTCTGTGCGAAAAAAATGTTTAAATTTTATCTCAAAATTGATATTAAATCAACAAAAAAAACTTACTTTATATCATTAAAATGTGGAAATAAATACATGTGCCTAAAACTATCGATAGCGATAAGCGGCAAATCTTTTTGCGTTTTGCCCAAATGATGCAATGGGTGAGCAAATCTGACGCCATCGGCAATAAGAAAGTTGACATTTCCGGTCTCTGTTTGGAGTTCTGTTTGCACCACTTTGTTATAGAGATCAATGCTAGTCTTGTCGTCCGTATGATGAAACAGTATGACGAATGGCAGTCCCTCTTCCGTTAACTCTTCCGCATTTTCGAACGTAATCTCGCGAACTAATGGTATACACTTGTCTGTCGCCCAACTGCTAAGTTCGTCGTAACTGTGAAGAATACCAGGATATGGTAAATCTTTTTCGTTTAGTTTTGTACGCGAAGATTTAAAGTAAACGGCATGTGTTTTGCCTTCCAATTGTTTAATCGCAGGATCGTGTTGTAGTGGAGTCAACCAATAAAACTGGCAGTCGTCTCGCAAATCAATAGACACTCTGCGGAATAAATTATATTCCGGAGTCGCGGTATTAAGCGGCGAATCGGCGTAAACAATTAACGCCGGTTTAGTCTCATCCACTTTGTACTGATCGAAAATGCTTAAATGTTGAATTGGATCCTTAAGAAGATCTGTTGCGTGTTGAGTGATAGCGTCAACGCTGCGCTGTCCTCGAAATTCCCTTTTCATCACTTTTCCGTTCATTATTAACTTAAGCGTCGGGTATTTTGAGATATGAAACCTCGTGCCAAGTGTTGCTATTATTTAGTAATAAATCATTAGATACTGTTGTGTTTTAAGTCCGATTTCACTCACTTTCATGTTCACAGTCCACTTTTCCAAATAAAACTTTTCCGGGTTCCTAAATAATACACAAATTTTTATAATATTGTCTTCTTTAAACTAAATTTGTCCGAAACCAACTCACCGGAAATTCTTTTAAAACTTTGGAATACGCCTCTTCGAAAACTGGGGCTAAAATCTGACTGAATCGACACCAATCGGCGTAAAAGTTAAGAAACACGAGCTCGTATTTTGCTATTATATTGTATCGTAGAGAAAAAAAAGTATAAATTAATTTAAACAGTTTATAAAAAATGACGGAAATTCGGTATAAATACTCACACGTGTATTCATCGAAATTACTCTGAGATAATTGAACTACATTTGCGTTACATATACTGGCTTTAAGGCACAGCTATAACAAACAGATCCAAACATTAGTTACAGTAAGTGAGTGTTAATTAATGAATTTTAGATTTCTTACCAAAATTAAAATTGACTTAATAATGTTGATAAACGGTAAATGCGAATCATTGGTCATATGTAATGTTGCCATTGCTTTCTTAATCTAATTAATTGCGTTAATGTTGCTGTTGTTGCGCTAATTATCGGTATTTTCATCAATACTTTAATATTCACTAAATATGTTTGATTTAAATGCGTAAAAATATGCGATTAAATGAGAATTTTCTAAGTTTATTTAATTAAGTGTGCTTTTCTTTAAACAAACTTGAATAACGAGTTAAATCTAAAACAAAACCAATAAAATAATAGAATTAAAATAATAGTGGCGTGAAGTGTGCGCTAAAAGCGCCGCAAAACACTTTAATGATACGTGTTATAACGAAAACACAATTCGCAATCATATAAATGTATATAAACACTGAAATATAACAATAAGTTACAATAAAAAAATTATATTTAACCGTACATTATATATAATCTCAATGAACACTAATAATATTTCTTCGCTTTCCTAAAATAAATTTTCGTTTTCGGTTAAATTAATTGAATGTTTTACTTTATATTTGTGTTAAACAATTTAATAAAAATATGAGTTTTGTTGGTTTAAAACACACACTTAAGTAATGTTATATCGCGTGACAACTGTCTCATCAATATATTATAATCCTATAATCTATTCGCTAATAAATGCAGATTTTTTCCCATTAATCGTATTATAATCTCATTAAAACTCTATTTCTATAACACAATGCCTCAAATTGTACAGCAACTGATTATTTCTCGATTAATAAGTACTGGCACTCACTCGTCATTTAAAACAACTTTAAAGCACACATCATATCATAACAACATAATATATAGAGAGAGTATTTCCAGTTAAATAATGCACACACATATCACACACACGTTAAGCATTACAATGCATTACAATGTGTGCAAATATTTTAACAATAGTATAGAACGTCGAGTTTTATTATTTATTAAAAAAATCGAGCATTTTTTAAGGTATTTTGTGTTTATTTTTTGGTGACGTATTATTTGTAAGCGTCTGTATTACGTAACGATTATTATTGGTTCGTTAATATACGATTGGGTATTATTGCGTAATTTCGCTTAATTATATGTTTGATTTATTTATAGCAATCAAATTAGTTTAGAAATTTATTAATTAAATTTGGTTTATTAAAATGTTATTTAATACCAAAAAAATGATTAAAGCAATATTTTTGTTGCAATAAATTTTGAAAATAGCGCTACATATGATGTTTGAAATAAACACAGATTGGTTTAACTCTAAACACACGATATATTGTGGTAATAGCGCGCAATAATTGGCGCACTTCTCTCTGTATTTAAGCATAGAGTTATTGTGTGCGAAACTTATCACAAAACTTTATTTACAGCAAACGCAATACCAATACATATAATTAAACGTTGCGTTTAATTACGATTTAATTAATATTAAATTAGTATATTAGTATCAGATTTACCGTAAATCATGTTTGAGGCGCGTTTAGTGCAGGGAAGCGTTTTGAAGAAGATATTGGATGCGATCAAAGACCTCGTGACTGAAGCGTCGTGGGACTGCTCGCCGTCCGGTATGAGTCTTCAGGCGATGGACACCTCTCACGTCAGCTTAGTTGCCGTTAATATGAACGCCGATGGCTTCGATAAGTACCGCTGCGATCGTAATATAACGCTCGGAATGAACTTAACCAGGTTTGACGTGTTATCGTCTTAATCAATGATGTAATAACAGAATTGAATTAATTAAATGTATTTTTTGTTTAAAATTAGTTTATCGAAAATAATAAAATGCGCCGCAAATGACGATACGATTACCATAAAAGCTAACGATGACGGAGACAAAATCAGTTTGGTTTTTGAGGCACAAAGTAAGTCATCAAACTGTTTGTGTTTGTTAATGGTTTGCTTTGTTAAATCTAAACGTTAATTACGATATGTTTTGTTTTTTTGCAGACGAGGCTGAAGTGTCTGAGTATGAAATTAAATTAATGAATTTAGATTCAGAATATTTGGGAATTCCTGTGAGTTTATATGTTTTAATTTAAAGTTTAACTTTAATCGTTTACGTATCGATTTAACGTTTGATTAGGAAACCACTTATAACGTGAACATTAAAATGCCTGCAAACAAATTTCAACGTATTTGTCGCGATTTGAGCCAAATCGGTGATGCAGTAACCGTTTCGTGCGCTAAAGATGGCGTTAGATTCGCTGCGAGCGGTGATCTCGGATCTGGTTCTATACGTCTTTCGCAAACAGCCAGCGCTGATAAACCAGAAGAAGCGGTTGTTGTCAGTATGCAAGAAGCGCTTTGTCAGTCATTCGCTCTCAAGTATTTGAATCACTTCGCTAAAGCCACGCCATTATCAGCTCAGGTATCACTTTCGATGTCACCTGATGTACCATTAGGTAAGATTTTAATATTTCGGATAAAGATTGGAAAATAAACGATAAGTACTTTAATATCACTAATTTTTGATTTTTCTTAATTAGTTGTTGAATACAACATCAATGATAATGACGAAGACAGTCCATCGAGTATTGGATACATTCGCTATTACTTGGCGCCCAAAATCGATGAAACGGATGATTGAATCAATCAGTTTATAACTATTTTAATTGATTCAGTGATTTATAACCAATTTTTAAAAATAATTTTTTATTAAAAATAAATTTTTGATTTGAAGCACTAATGTATCTTAAGTTGTTTTTTAATTTACTGCATCTTTGTCTATGATATACACATCTTTATTCTGTAAAACAATGTATTTGACTCGAGACTAAAATAAAAGATATTCATTTTCATGTCATTCATTTTATTTATGTTTATCTGATTATTAAATCTAATTCAATCTTTCGTCCATTTTTGAGGATTTTGTAAAATTTTGACTAAAGTTTCTTGTGGTGATCCAGGCGTTGGAGTGTGACAATACTCCCATCGAGCAACTAATGGCAAAGACATAAGAATGCTCTCATATCTGGCTCCGGGTGTCATCAAACCGAACTTAGTTCCGCGATCGTACATCAGGTTAAACTCTACATATCTTTTCTCACAAATCCATATTAAATAATTAGTTTATATTAATTAATCAAAAATTGTTTGAATACCTTCCGCGCCTCATTAACTGCCATTGACGGTCATCGTAATCGTAACCTTTCCTAAAATTACGTTTTACAATCGGTATATATGACGGTACGATCGCATCGGCACACGTTTCCACAAAACTAAACGCTTCTTTCTGTCGCGGATAATCCATATCATCGAAAAATATACCACCGATGCCTCTAATCAATTAATGAATTTATTGAAATGAATTAAATAAATTTTTAGCTCAGAATGATTACCGTCTTTCGTTGTTTCGATGAGGAATCACGAAATAGTCGTCACAACATTTCTTAAACTTTGGATAAAAATCAATATTATGTTTATCGCACGCTTTTTTAATAGTTTTGTGAAAGTGATAGAACTCGTCATAATCGAGCATATATGGAGTCATATCAATGCCACCGCCAAACCACCAGTGAAGCCGATTGTCCGCATCGATAACTTCGAAATATCTAAAGTTAAAGTGAAGTGTTGGCACATTAGGATTCCTTGGATGTATCACTGAACTGACACCAGACGCAAAAAATTTCAAATTATCGTGATTTGGCAGCGCTTTTCCTCGACTTCTCATTTGTTCGGCCGCTTCTGCCGGAAGATCTCCGCTCACAACAGATATATTGACGCCTGCCTTCTCGAACACCAACGAGTCCTGAAGCACGCAAGATATACCTCCGCCGCCATCCGGACGTATCCACCGATCGATTACGAATTTGACGGGTTTTTCGGTTTGCATATCATTGGTTGGATTCGAATCATTATACTCCATGTTCTCAATTAACTGCAATTCATAAACAATTTGCTTTTGCACTCTAAGCACAAACAATTCAAACTGCGTTCGCATTAATTGCTTGTTTGCGTTCAACTCATCGATTGGTGTGATTGGCTCTGCGAGTGATTCCGTTGATGTTGAGGTCAATGTCGACCAATTCAGTACTGGTAGCGATAGTAATGATAATATCGGCGTTTTATTCACATATTTATTGCTAAAAAACCCATTATTACTAAACTTAGTTTTGATTATTTGGAAATGTCTGCGAACCGATAGAAATAGAAACACGCAATACTTGTTTGAATAAATCATGGTTTGGTATTAAATGCGTTTGGAATACCAATAATGAATTAGATCTGCCGTAATATAACACAATTCAAAGCGTATATTGCGTCACATATACTGAGTATTTATTGCGTGTATATTAACAAAAACGTGTGTTTGTATGTATTTATGTATAGCTATTGATTGTTATTATGATATGATATCTAAATTTGGTTCACAGCCAAAACAAAAGCACAGTTTTATTAAAAATATCAATCATTTTCTGTCAAATATTTATTTTGTAAATCAAACATATAAAACGATCAGTTGTTTGTTGGAATAACTCTTTGAAAGTTTAGTTGAAAGTTTATGATAAAACGAAACTGATATCTTGGATGTAATAATTTGAAGAATAATGCGATTGCATTCAATACAAACACAAATAATCCGATAATAAACAACACTATAAACACAATGATCTCAAACAGTATAATCTCAAACATTTCTGTGATAATTATTAAACGAATGCACGAATACATGCACAAAAACCATATAAATGTTACGTAACAATCGAAGTAGAATTTCCTATCCATTTCTGTTGATTAGCTTTTCTGTTGATTTTTACTTTGAGCGTAACAAACAAATCCAAATCAATTATAAGATCACAATTATGTATTCAAACACAATTCAATTAACGTTTATCTCGCGCTGTATTCGCGCGCACATTCTATTGTTAATACCGTACACAATATTATTGTTGTAATCTTCTAACGAATTAAGTTAAGATAAACAAAGCACAAGCATAGACAGTATTACCTGAAATTACCTTTATTTGCTTCCGATCCCTAATTCACACTAATTTGCAAATTAAAAGCATTAAATGTCCCTAATTTTTACCTGAATGTTTAGACTAAGCAAATGTGCATTAAATTCTTCATAATCCGTTTAAATCGGTTATTGTATACAACCATTAAATAATTATTAAAATTATAGTTATAATTTCATACATTACAGTAATTTAGTAAATTTAAATCTTTTTTAATATTAACATAAACTGAAATAATTAATACATCAAAACACTTACAATTGAAATGTTATTTAATAATCTAAAAAAATAAATGATAAAATGAATTTTAAACATTTAAATGAATATGTAATTAATTAACAATATTTTTTTGCTACATTTATAGCGTAATAATTAAATATAATTAACAATAAATGTGTTGCGAATTGACTAATAATTATTTATAACGTAATGTTTCTTATTATGATATTGAAACACATCTTTTCCTAATATTAACAACAATTGTTAAATTATTATGTAAACGATTAATTGAAGACTTATTTTTACTACAGATGCAGTTAAAGGCTAAGCAAAGATTCACAAGAAGCTGCGCTCTATAGTTAACAAATAGTTGATTGTTTTCGAAAATACCATTAACTAATGATTGAAACTAACAAAATGCGAGCTCAAGCTTAGATCTCGTGTTTCAAATGCATAAAAATTTTATAAATTTTAGTACTTATCACAGTTACCGTGGATTCACAAAAGGTTTAGTATCTAATTCCGAATTTAGAAAAATTATTTCAAAATCAAAAATTTTGGAATTTTGCTAACTTAATAAAAACTGCAATAAATCTAAAATGCTCATCAATTAACCAAAAAATATGTCTAACGTTAATCGGAGAATTTAGGAATTGAATAATCGAAATTCGAGTAACTATGGTTTGTACTAAAATTTATATCGAATCGTTAACCATTGCAAAGCCTGATTATCACATTTGGGTTAAACAATGAAAAATCTTTGTTTAAAAAAGATTCTGAAACATTTGTTTTGATTTGGAGATCTGAAAAAATTTGTTTAAGTGCTTATTGTTCCCAAAAATAAAGTGCATATTTTAATATTAATAATATTTTAAAGCCTTTTAGAATCCCGTTTTTATATAGCATTAAATATAAATTCTGCTTCTTTTCAAGTAAGCTATTGTTATTTAACGTTAAATAAATCAATTAAATTTTCATATGCATTCGTCAACAAATTAGCTTATATTACATTCCAAGGACTAGAGGATACAGTGATTATATTCTAAAGGTTACTAAAAAAAGAACTAATAGTTAATTATGTTTAATGTGTTTAGTTATTAAATATTAGTTAATTCGAAAATTTCTAGTTAATAACTAAAATAATTTAATAAATCTAATAGATTTTTAAATGAGTTACTATCACTCGGATATTGTACTCTAACAATAATTAAATAAAGATATACTGAAATCGTTTATGTGAATAAGTAATTCAAAGTGCGATACTGTAACTGTGTTATTGCTGCGTGATTTTTTGTCTAACGTTAATGTATAAAAGTAGTCACTAACAACTTATTTAGATCTTATAACGCAAATACTTTAAAACGCGATTTTAACTTAAAACTTGTTACGAAAAAAATAATAAACGGTTGTATAAAGAAAATAAAAACGAAATGTGATTTTATGTTTAATAATTAACAATACTTGAATCGAAATGTACGGATGACTTATAATTTGTTCACATCTGTAGCAATGTTTATGGAGATCGGAATAAATTCGTTGAATTTAAGTGATCTCTAAGTAATTCAAAAACTTTTATTTGTTCGTCCGGTTTTAGCCGAACGATCATTGATAAAAGTTTTTGCGGGTTTGGCGCACGAATGAAACTCGATATATATACGTTTACAAACGTTGCCATCAAATACTGGCAATCGAAACGATCAACAATGCCTCCGTGTCCGGGGATTATGTCACCGAAGTCTTTGATTTTAAATGCGCGTTTGAAGCCACTGGCGAAAAATCCGCCGAAAGGACCAATTATTGAACTAAATAGTGATAATGACAACGAGTGCAGAACAAACGGATACATCGTTATAACGGATGGTAATCCTAACTATAAAATATATTGCATAACAAAATAAGACATGTTTAATCAATTTTGAATAAAAGCTTACAAATTTGTAAACGTATCGAATGGGTATATAACCCAATTCTGTTGGCAAATGATAATCAGTTAACTGAAACAATGGCGAAGGTATGCAATCCATTGTGGTTTTCTCGAGATCGTCAGAATATTCGATGGGACATACAAAAAACTTGTAATGACACAAAATGTGGGAAAACTAATATATTCAAAACAAAATAAATTAACAGTAATTAGCAATAAATATTTTTATTATAAATTCGCTGTAAAATTATTCAGCTTACGATCATTCCCAATATAACTGTAGCGATACCTCCGCCAACAAATCCTTCCCATGTTTTCTTTGGTGATAGTTTAATGAGCGGCGTCTTTCCGAAAAAGAAACCAAATAAATATGCCATCACGTCGTTGCACACAATCATCGAAACGGGAACAATAAACCAAATTAATCCCTCGAACATGTTTTGCATTATTAAATAAGATTGTGTCACAACAATCAAAAGTGTGACGTGAGTCCAAGCAAACTATAAATAAAAATAATCAAAATTTATATTTACTGCAATTTATAGCTCAATTATTTTTAAAAAATGCAATACCAATGAAAATTGTCGCATATAATACTTCTTGACCAAACTTAATACGAACCATATAAAACCAATTAGATATAAGCTGAACGAAATAAATCGATGATACGTCACAAGAGGACGCATAAAATTCTACATTTTAATCAAATATATAATTTATTTTATTTAAATAAAGTGTAATCAAATATGAAATAAAACAAACGCACAGCTCTATGTAAAAGAACAGCGAAATAGTCGACCAAACTTTCACCATAGAAGAAGTAGTTGGAGGCGAGCAACATATACCACGACAATGATCTAAACCATGGCAACCCATGAATTCGATAAACAGAATAACCGATTGCAATGATTTCTTGAAAACATTTCACTTGAACCGCTAATGTCTTTAAATAGATAAAAATTTATCATAATTGTAAGTACATTTAGAATAACAGTGTTTTTATTTCGCCAATCATTGTAAAAAGTTTTAATATGTATTAAACAAAATTAATGTCATATTTAATAATTAAGTAAAAACAATACTAAAACGCATAAATACATGCATACAATATACTGCATAAAATTAAAATGAAATGAATTGTAGGAATGGAAGCGTTAACCTAAAGTGATGGCAATATTTTGCCGCCAATCTTAAGCAAAATATTTAAAAAATATATTGCTTTAAATCAGATACATATAAAAATTGTTACTTAAAGCTATACTTAAATAGTTAAAAAAATTTTAAATAAATGTAAGCAACAATGATTGACTGATATTAAAAAACACATCTGAATTTAGGATACAAACCGTTAACATGAGAGCCAAAGGACCCAAATATATGATTACGCAAAAGCTGCTCACCATAACCAAAGTGAATATACTCCGAACAATCGTATTTCTCCATCTATAACGATATGCCATTAAAGCCATTATACGATTACCGTATTTATTATAAATGCTAATTTTATAAAGTTTTTAATAAATTTTTTCCTTGTGAGTGTACGTACAGTACTCTACTTATCAAATGATTTATTTTAAAACCCCAGTCATAATAACATCTATAATAACTCGTTTATTTGTATGGATTGGTTTGTTTATATAAGTGTTATCAGCAAAATCCTTATGTAATATCAATCTATTAATAAATTTTAAATAAAAACATATCGCAAAAAAAATGTTTTAAAAAATAATGATTGTTTATGATTCGCCATAGATTTTTAATAACAATAAAATATAAATCATTTGGTTTGCAAATAAGAGGAAGTTTTTGTAAAAAACTAAAAAACGCAAACAAATTATTTGTTAAAAAACATATAATTTAAATAAAAAACAAACAATTGGACACTAAAAATAAAACGTGATAAACATAAACAAAAAAAGCTCACTTTAGCGGTAACGTTGACAACACGTGATCCAGAAAGTTATTGATACTATCGGACGCTTGTGGTAACTCTCGAACCAATTCGGCGATATTCGACTCGTCCGGCAACCGATCGTCTTCAGAGTCCACCGCTTCTGAGCTCATTCTTCTCATCGACGAAACTGAATTAATCTATGAATTTAATTAAATACGAATAGTGTTTGAACAGGAAATAACGATTAGAAATGCGCGCAATAATGCGTAATAAAATCACATGAAAACTCGTACATCATTCGCATCATTCATATCATTGACTTCATTAGCATTTTGGTGATCACCGCTTCCTAACAGATGTCTTTGCCTCAAATCTGCCATTAATACGCAAACAAATCGTATTTTTGGTATGTTTTTGGTGAACGTTTACTGACGAAAATCAAATAATTAAAGTTTCATTTATGGTTATTATGTTTGAATATTTATTTGATAATTATTACACTCACTATAAAATAATAATAATAATAATATAAATAAAAATAGTGTCAAACGTTTTAAAGCGAAAGATAGTCTCTATGGTTACGATAAAACTTGTCAATTATAGACACTTATTTTATTTAACGTAAAATCCCGGATTCGTTTTACCTGATATCAATTAAATTTATATTTTTTTGAATGAATATTTGATACAATAAGCTCTTTAAATAGTTTTTAGGATAACTTTTGTATAAACATTTTTTTGAAAATACTCTAAAATACGTTATTCATTATGAAATTTGATTAGAAATGAAACTTAAATTAAAATTTTATTTAATCAAATTTTCAAATAGAAATATATGCGTTTGGGTTTGTTTTCGGTTCAGTCTTTATATAAACAAAGGGATTTTATTCTTTAGATTAGACTTGTAAACGGATAACCGAAATATCGGGTTCGGGTCGGATATCCGAGAAAATCGTCGGGTCGGATCGGGTTCG
>JAQGAW010004109.1:0-11377 GCA_034698025.1 Phthiracarus crinitus | reverse complement strand
CTGAACGGCAACCAGTTTTCAAACTGGTGTACGTTAAACATCCGAACGCGTACGTTATGAATCTGAAATTGCTGTATATCATATGACCGGGAGATTAATATATTAAGATCTATTAAATATAAATAACTAATATTTTACCGATATTTAGCAACATGTAGTTAAGATTAAAACAATATTCTTCTATAATTATCAATGTCATTATAAAAATATGAGATTTATTAAAAGATAAAATAGACAACGATTTACAAAATCTAATCTATAAATTTTTCATATCACAATCTAAAAACATTTTTGAAATTTCTTAATATTAACAAATAATAAAAATTTTTCCGAAACTATTCACGGTTTTAATACCTTTTTTGTTCTCGATTCCCTCCCATTTTAACTACTTCATAGTCCCGGAAATCACTATCCAACGATTCTTTAACATCTTTAGTTTGGATCAGAAAAAGATTTATACAAAATTCTAAAAAAACATTTTTAAAATGTCTTAAATTTATTTTGAAACATCATTCGTGATCATATTTAATCATTTGCGCTCCTTTTTCACCGATCATTATAGTTGGAGCGTAAGTTCCAGGCTCTACATTCTGTGGCATAACAGAAGCATCAATCACTCTAACATTAGAAATACCGCGAACTCTGAGCTTTTCGTCGACCACTGCGTTACGATCAGTTTCCGAACCCATTCTACAACTTCCAGCCAAATGTCCAGATGAACCCACTTTTTCCGCAGCAATACATTCATAGAATTGATTGCAATCCACACTTTGATTTGTTAAGCAGTTCGGACACGATGTCGTAAAATTTATTAATTGCCTAAACTTTGTGGAATTGTTCGCAACTCTAACCAATTCTCTGAAAGCATCGGCCATAGCTGTTAAGTCATTCGAGTTTGAGTAATAATTCGGATCTACTAATGGAGCGGCAAACGGGTCGGAAGAGTTCAAGCGAATAGTTCCTGATTATAGATTAGAATAACATTCAGTATACAAAAAAATAATAAAAACACATACAGACTAAATAAATGAGTAAACGCCTACCTCTGCTTAACGGTTTGAGTAATTGTATTCCTTGTGATAAATTCTCAATGATATCCTGTCCGTCGGAAAATAAATTAGTTGAGGCTTTAAAAGCAATATCAGGCCAATCAGAGTTGTTATTGTGACGGGAATTAAAAGGAGCGACGTGTAAGTTTAATAAAGTTAAAGGACCGGAACCGAATTTTGTGAAATTATACAAATTATCCAATGATAATAAATTCATATAACCGTCAGTACTATTTATTTTTAATTCTTTGGATGAGATATTAAAATACGTTGAGACGCCATCGTGAAAGTTATCGCCAACTGGTAAATCCATAATCACTTTGATGCCATGGGATTCTAAATGGGTTTTCGGGCCAATACCTGATAGCATTAGTAATTGAGGCGAATTGATAGCACCACCACTAATGATAATTTCTTTGGTGGCATTAACGGTGTAATACTGATTATTACGGAAATATTGAACACCCATTGCTTTTAAAGCGTTCACTCCTTCGCCAAATAACAGTTTTGTTACATAACTGTTCGCTAAATTATGTAAATTATTTCGGTGTCGATTCGGTTCAAGATAAGCGCCTGCAGTTGAAAGCCTTCTTCCATCGTCGCGTATCGACTGCTGAATCATTGTTGCTGTGTGTGCACCATATTGTGGTCCATTCATATCATCGATTATTTTATAGCCAGACTGAGCTAAAAGTTCGAACCACTCCTTGTCGAGCGTAGTTTGTATCGGCGTTTTCACCGAAACGGGTCCGACTGTTCCGTGATATGACGGATATTGTTTTACAAGTTCAACGTTAGTTTGTCGTTCAGCTTTGATAAAGTATGGCAAAACATGGTCATAAGACCAACCATCTGCTCCATAATAATTCGCCCATTCGTCATAAATATGTTTATCTCCGCGAGTATATGCAACCGCTATCATAAGTGAAATCAATTAAATTTATAAATTAACTTTTAGGTTAATTATAACTAACTTATAATACATACCGTTCATCACAGATGAACCCCCAAGATATTTACCGCGCGAAAGAAATCGAGTTTGGTTTCGAACAAACGTTTGTTTTTGAGTTAAGAACCGCCAATCGTTGAATGCATTCACATTACGCCAATTATAGTTAAACAGTGCTATGATATCCGTCTGAACGTTTTCCTGATCGCCGGCTTCAATAAGTAACACTTTCCAGTCCGGATTTTCGCTTAGTCTTGCGGCAACGACTGCACCCGCAGTTCCGCCGCCAACTACTATGAAATCATAACTGGCATCGGTTTGATTTCTTTCAGCTAAGCTGTCGTATATTGACTGTCTCTCAAGTGTTATGTTGGCAATTGTCAACAACTTTAATGCGATCAATGGTAGAGTCATATTTGAGTTGTACTCTACGGATGAGTAATATGTAATGCGCGATATCGACAGTACTCACGAGGAAATATCGAGATTATTTAATTATGCAACTTATTACTTATAACACCTGCTTTTTATTCATTATTATCATTGATTAATGGATTTTTTTGTTCGTTATCTATTAAAAAATTTCGAAATTAATATTTACTTTATTAAATATCAAAAATTCCTATTTTAATTTTACATTCGAATTTTTAAACAAATACTTTTAATATAAAATGCAAATCAAATTTCAAAGTTTGTTTATATTCTAAAGCATTGTTTTACGCAACAAAATTCATTTCAATCAATTTTTTTCAAAACAATTTTGTACGGTTTTGGCTGAAACAGAACGCCTTCAACCGAATAATCCAAATCATGGGTTTGTGGCCCATTCGGTAATACGAATTCATAACCACTCGTTTTCTGCAACAGGTTTACCACAACCAACAATAGAATATTCATTGCCATTGTTTCTGCCACGCAATTTCGTTGTCCGATTCCGAATGGAATAAATGCGGGAAATTTAGCGACCGATACGAAAAACCCATTCTCGTCGAGAAACCTTTCGGGCATAAATAATTCCGGTTTTGTCCAATACTTTGGATCATTAAGTATAGAGTGTTGATAAAGGATTACCATCGTATCCTTTGGTATTAAATAGTTTTCTACAAATGATTTCAAACACAAGTTTTAACATGATTTCAAATATAAATGATTATTTTTAGTAATTATCAAAATTTACGTACCAAGCGATACATCATTTAATGTTTTGTGAGGCACACCAATGCCTGTTATATTTCTATACCTTAATGTCTCGCATACAAACGCGTTCACGTAATGAAGATTATTTGTGTCCGATAAATCGACAATTTTATCGCCTATAAATACTTTTACTTTATTTTTTCCGACTTATTTGTTTATTAAGTTCATAGATAGGGTTACTATATAGTAGCATCTTTTGCTAATGAACATAGTTATTCTATACATAGTTTATTTTTAGCACAGGTTGCCCATTCTCCCTTCTTCAGGACATACTCTCTACTTTTTGGTCTGAATCCGTTAATGTTTGTATAGAGAAGGTCAATCTCAAAGGGGAGGAGCCTTTGAAGGGTAAGACAGACGAACTTTGAAATATATACATAGTTACACAATATTCGAAAGCTCTAGGAGGGGTCAATCCTGTAAATATCAAATTTTAGTGGGGCTCAAAACTCATCGGATTATGAACGACAATTTTTTTGGTCTTCGAACCAAATTTACTTTTTTAGAAAATTTTTTCCAAATTTTATTTCTCGGCAAAAGCCTATACCACGCCCCTGGAAAAACTCAATGAATTTAAAGGATAATTTATTGAAATTTTGGTCAAAATTTAAGGGGTCACAAAAACTCATCGGTTTGATGCACATTTTTACATTTAACCAAAAAATTTTCCATTTTTTCTTGTCCCTGAATTTTACCAAATTTGATGGGGTGGTCAACTTTTCAAAATTTTTAGGGGGTCAACCCTGGGCTAGCACCCTCCCTTGTTAAACCTTGAATATATATAATAGTTATAAAATGAGACTTTGAAATCAGAATTGACTATAATTTTACAGACAGACTAATATCATAAGCTCTAATATCTAGAATGTGTGCTAAAATATAAATGATTACCAATTTTATCCTTTATTTCACTTCTTAACCGCTTCTGCATTAAAGGATAATATGACATCAATAATAAAATCCAGTTAAACATAACGATAGATTTATCACTGCCAGCTATATTTAAGGTAAAAAAACAATATTTAATAATTTATTATAACTAGACTGAAGATTTTAAGTTAACACTGACAGACATATAAAGCGCTCAAATCCATTGCAAGATTATCATCGGTGAGAAACTGAGCGAACTCTTTCCGTTCGCTTAATAAATTTGCATTAAGTTTTGCGGTTATTAGTGCGTCGCAAAAATTGTCACAACTTCCGTGTTTATAGCTGTTTCTCCGAGTTCTGAACTTTTCTTTATAGAGCGCCGAAAGCTTATAAATTTCCAATTTGTTGCTAACAGTGGATGGATAGTAATATTTGGCGATTGGCATGAAATCCGTTAACACCATCTTAGCCACTGTGTTGTTATATAATTCAAACGTGTTTGCGATAAAATCTAACTCGTCGTCACCAAAACTGTATGTCTGGCCAAATGACAATTCGGCTAATATTCGTAGGAATATATTGCTTATGTATGTTTTTGGCGAAAATTGTCGATTATTTTCCCGCGCTTTGATCAACGTCACCATTTCTGTTATAACTTGATTAATTAAGGAACTAAATCTGTCTTCTGAAATAATTCGCCTATAAAATCGAAATCAAGAATTTTAGATTTTCTAATCGTCAAAAATTTAAGGGCCGACACACTCAAGCTTGAGCTCGACAAAACCTTAAACATTTAAATTTGTAAATCCCGACCCGATTTTTTTCGTATATATATTTTAACTATGATTTAAATTAAATTTCTAATAAATTTTCTTCGTTATAACTACGAATATACACAATAAATTACTATTCGTAATTAAGGCATTGAAAATCTTTAGAAACAAATGACCAAATAGTTTGACAATTTTACTAAATAAGTTTATAAATTTTTAAAAAATAAGTGATAATTTTCAACTTCGTCTAATTAATTGATAATATCTAGTGTTTTCCTGCTCAAAAATTTTAGTCAAAAACACTTTTCAAAATATTTTTCCAGAATATATGTATAATAAATCTTACACCTCTAAAAATTCATCGGATTTCAATGATAATTTTGCCAGTTTTATAGAAAATATCGGAAACGTTAGAAAGAAATTAAAATTATTAGAAAAGTTTATTAGAAAAGTTAGAAAAGTTTATTTAAAATAGTATTTTTTGAGTTATTACTATGTTATAACTATATTTAAGCTTTAATTGTGTTTTTTCAAGGCCTTAGTAATTATTCATTTTGATTATTCGAATTTAATGCTACAATCTTTTATTATATTTATACATAACATTAAATATTGTCGGGCTTTATCTTTTTTATAATAAGATCGATCCGACCCAATCCCGTTACATTCAAACCTTAGCCCGACATAGAGATACGAGTTGTGAGCGGGGCATAAATACAAGCTCCGAGAAATCAGGGGTTTATAAAAACTCAAATCAATAATAAACATTCGATGAAAATATCTTAACCTAAAACAATAACCTTATAGATTCAGACGACACTTTGCGAAACACGTTGAGTTCGGGTCCGGCGTCCATAAAGATTAATGATTTTAAATTTCCATCGCTAACAATAGCATCGAGCGATGTATGCGGTCGACCACTAAACTCATTTTTGTTGAATGCGATTTTTCCAACTTCCAAATCGGTTATGATTACTATTGGTTTTGATCCGATCCACAATGTAAATATTTTTCCATATTTTTTACCGATTTCATGAATTCCTAAAAAGGGATTAACTGTTTTTCTTTTACGATAGAGCGCTGTAAAAAATCAAAAGTTAAATTATAGTAAATTAATTTCTTAAACACATACGTATCGAATTTCCGAACACAGGTAGTGGTGTGGGTCCGGGTGGGTATCGTTTAATATTCGAGTAATATTGGTAGAAATATTTGATTAATGATAGAAATAGCAAAATAGCTATCGTGAACAAAATTAGGTTTAAGTCCATTTCTGTGAATTATAGTAATAAAATAAATTTTGAGGATATGTAGTGATGATATTTGATTATATTTTATTAATTATAGCATTTATTCAATCGTTTTTCACTAATATTTTTCTCATAATAAACAATTTGTCTTAAATTTCTTACATTTAACATATACACCTAAACTTAATTTATAATGATTTAATCAGTGCTAATAATCTATTTCAATCATATTAAACACTGCAATATTATTAGTGATCTGAAATATAAATGAGTAAACAAAAGCATTGTCGAGGATCTGAAGTCTAAAAGAAAGTAAGAAAATCTATAAACGTAATGTTAAAATATTTGATCAATTATTTTGTCAACACAACAATATCCAAAAAAGCTCAAATGTGTGTTGAAATCTGATCCAAGGAGTACTCGAAACAATGGTTTCTGGGCCTCCAATAGTATAGAAATTTATTTGCGAATCACTAAAGTAAAGCAAAGCGTCTGTTTTCAAATAAACCAGATGTTTACCTAATAAATAATTTTCCATCTTATTTTCAATTTATTATATTAATATTAACTTATGTAAAACATTTATTATAATGGGATAAATGAGGAACTTATAAATTATTTTCCTTATTAAACAACTTCAGTCAATTCATTCAATAACTTAACACAGCAAATATTATAAACCTGTTTTTGAAAGATTTTTTATTACTTATTGACATTGAAATTTTTATCTTAAATAAATATATGTTAATAAGTATTCTTTATCGTTATCGTTAATGTTGTCAAATATTATAATGCTTAAGATTCACAAATTGCTGTTTAACGGAAGAATTTAACTCAATTACTCTAAACATAAATCATTTAAATTTTGAATTATGAATATTAAAATTCTTAAATTGATATAGTTTTAAGCTATAATCTAAAAAAATCTGTTTCTGAAAAATTTATTGTGTTGGAAAATTTTAACTCATTAGAGGCCAAAAAAATCCTGATTTTACTCCAACCCCTTCAGCATAAACTATTTTTACTTCGCAAGTCTACTCCAGAAGATGTAAAATTTGCGTCCCTATAATCCCGTCAGCAGTTCGAGCAAATTTACAATATAAACTTTAAATTAAGATAAACATTAAGAAAAGTTATACAAAAATATAAAAATGTAAATAAATAAATATTAAGTGTGTTTGATAGACCATTTAAAATTAAACAAATAAATCAAATACAATTTTTTTTAAAAATCTTAAAAAGTTAAAGAAAATATGGGGTAACAAAAACTAGATAAATTTAAAAATAATTATTTTTTATATGAAATAAAGCTGGAATCCCGTAATTTTTTTCACATTCATTTTTATCTCGCGTATATTTCAATTAATCCCACTCCTCACGCTTCCCATGGAGTATGTTTTATATTTCAAACTCATCATAAATCTCTTCTTTGCTCTAGTATTGGCACTTTTAAAATGCAAGCACTAGATATGTTTAGCCAGTTTAATATAAAGTATATAATATAATGTATAATTGCCCTTAAAAGTTTAATGTAATTTATAAAATAAAACAACCATTACCGCCACTTTTTGCACTGACTGTGGTCCTCTTTATTATTTTTTTCAAAATTTAGAAGGTTAGGTTTAACTCAACAAATTTAACACTTCAGTGGTAAAAACTAATGGGATAAATACTAACCAACGTAACTTAGTTTTTAATCTATATTTTTACGCTATAACTTTCTTATCTTAAGTTTAATTTTTTGAGAGTTTTAGATATGTCTCAGTTAATAATTTCTGTATAAACAGTATTTTCCACTTCATAATTAATAAACATCAAATTTATTGTGGCCCAAATATATGGGGTATTATATAACCCCATAAAACCTTAAATGTAAAGCTGTTTTCAGGTAGTAAAATTGAAAAAAACAAACCGTGAAAACAAAGATATTAACCTAACCGACCCGAAAGTTTAGGTCTTGAAACCTTACCGACCCGATCCGAACCGACGGTTAACCGAAAACACGATAAACAGATATAAAATATTTACGGTATTGAGTAGAAATCCTATAATAAAATCCATAATTTTATTATAAATATTAATGATGAAAATATTATTTATTTAATTCTGCTATTTCTAACAAATTTAACAGTTTATTTAAGAATTAATTGTTGAAATAATGTACAATATTATTTTTTGATGATAAATTTTAGGAAAAAAATTCAATTTTTGTATAAAAAAATTTGTTTGTGGGGTTATCGGCTTTCTGTAGGGTTCGAGTAAAATTATTCCTGTTTAACAGAACCGAAACGAATAACTATTAATCAAGAGAACCCGACCCGATAAAAAACAAGGCCGAATTAACCGACTGTTTACCGATCCAATAACAGCTTTTCTTAAATGGATTATATGCTTTTCTATGCTTTTATTTCCATTGAACCACAAAATCAAAATTTCATTTTTACTTTTCAGAAAATTTTAATTTTTTATCAATGTAAGTCTAATTAGAACTGTTTTAAAATTAACATAAATATTCCCTAACAATAAGTTGTCATTTCTTAAATTATATCTTTGATTTCATTCACTTTGAGAATCCCTTACAAGTTGTAAGTTACAACACATAGTGTTCTAAATAGACTTAAGCGGTTATGAATACCGAAAACTGAGCTCATCCATATTACAGTAATATTGTAGACACGTGTAAGGTTTTAGTAACTCTCTGTCGATGGCATGTCTGAAATCTTTTTAACGCACGATTTATCGGTGCAAATATGCCGAAACGCTATCAATTTTTTAACCAATTCGGTCAAACGTTTCTCTTCCTCAACAGTTATGAAACACTCTCGTGAATCAAGCAATGATTTGGTTTTAGTAAGTAAATGGTCTGAATAATCGTCGCACCAAAACTCATAGTAAGGGTTAGGCTTGAAGTTTGGGCTATATTTCAATTTTTGATCCTCAAATTTAATTAAAGACATCGCGAATATCATAGCTATCAACTCATTTAGCGAACCAATCGAAATCTCTTTCGCCAAATATTGACTTAATAGCCAAAAATTTTGGGGCAATAATTTGGACAAAAATGTGTCACTAATAGTACCAAACTTTTGCTTGAAATCATTCTCTCTTTTTTGTATATGAATGTTGACATCGCGTATCAATTCTTCCATCGCTCGCTTGTCTTCTAGTGTTTCCGACTTTTGTAGCGCACTGTCAAATAAATCGAGCCAATATTCCTTAATAATATTGCGCACATTTTTCCACTGTTGCGATATCACAGGTAACGGGTCTTGCAGTTCGTCACCCGTTATCAGTAGTTTGACAAAATAACTTTGATTTTGATGCGCTTCTATTAAAGGTTTAACTGAGTTTGTTATTCTGTCGCTTAATCTCAATTTCGACATTATGTTCACACAAATTATATTCTATTATATTTTGTAAGTCTCATATAAGTTTCGAAATAAAACTCAAGTACTTTAAGAAGACATTTTTTCTTGTCTTTCATTGAGGTATTTATCTATTTGAAGGTCAAAATGATTATCATAAATATTAATGTTTCCAATGATATTCACGTTAACGTCAACAAAGTTACACGATTCCAGTAAGCACTGGATTGCATCGGTTAAAGATAATAATCAACATTTAATTTCATAAACTAAACGAAATAAACATAAGTAAAATTGAGTTAATATTCATTTTAACCAAATGATGTGAATAATTAGCAATATAATTACAATTTTACTTGTTTTACTATCATTATTAAGAATTTTAATTTGACAAAACTTTACATTATGAAATAAATAATTAAAAATTACATATGCGTTTATCTACTTTATTATCACAATAATTAAATCAAATTAATATATTTACAATAATAACAACAACGATATGTAATTAAACAAAACCTTGAATATATTATGCTTATATATTTTTTATACACATTATTATTCGAATTACAATAGGATTCAAATCCACAAAAATATATTTAGCACAAAGATTTTACTAAATCTCTTGTTTTTCACATGCGATTTAAAGGAACCCAAATGTGACGGAAAAAAACCCAAAAAACCGGTATTGTTTTCTCATATCACTAGATTTTCATTGATTTCAATGCATTAGATGTCACATGCAATTAATTAACAAAAATGATAAAACTGTTAGTAAAAGATTATTTATAAAACATTATTATAAACAATAATATTTAGTTAATTAGTTGATGTTAATACATATTTATATACTTATAGAAAATGCTTCTTTGCAAAGCAAATTTTGAGTATACTTTCAAAGTTTAAACACTGTATAAAGCCATCGACAAAGTTTGTGTATATTCGGTAAAAAGAAACACTACTGACTGGCGAGACAGACTTTGATAACGAAATTGTGTAATAATTGTTTAAAATTGTGTTAACCAGCAATAAATTTAATAACTTTTCAATACTATTGATTAATTTCAATAAACAGTCAACATTTTTTCGATGTTAAATTTACAAATGTTAAGATCGTTTCGATATTTATACAGAAAGCATGGTTACACAACGGAGTGCTAGTCCAGGGTTGACCCCACTAGAAATTTGGAAAGTTCGACCACTCCAACCCAAAATTGGGAAAATTTAAGGACGAGAAAATTTTGATAATTTTAAATATTTGGTCAAATTAAAAATTTGTGCATCAAAATCTATCAGTTTTTGTTACCCCTTTAAATTTTGGCCAAAATTTTAAAAAATAATAGTTTAAAGTCGTCTAGTTTTTCGAGGGGGTGTGGTTTAGGCTTTTGTAGAAAAAAAAATATTTTGCTCCGATGGACGAAAAAATTATCGATCAAATCCGATAAGTTTTTCACCCCGCTCTAAAAATTGAGATTTCCACGATCTGATCCCCCCAAGAGATTTCGACCATTGTGTAACAATGACCGAAAGAACCATAATATTCATTTTTACTATTCAGACAATTTTAAAATTTTTTTCAGTAAGTCATATTAGTAATACTAAATTAACATTAATATTCCATAAAGATTTCTTAAATTACAATATAACTGCACATAGTGTGCTAAATAGACTTAAGCTGTTGTGTAAATTATTAAAACCTTTAATAAAACAGAACTCATCCATAATAATATTTTAATCACGATCACGTACGCTTAGAAGTCGATGATGGCTTGTCTGAAATCTTTTTAACGCACGATTTATCAGAACAAATGTGTCGAAACGCTATCAATTTTTTAACTGATTCGGTTAAACGTTTCTCTTCCTCAATAGTTATGAAACACTCTCGTGAATCAAGCAATGATTTGGTTTTAATAAGTAAATGGTC
>JAQGAW010004108.1:0-11377 GCA_034698025.1 Phthiracarus crinitus | reverse complement strand
TTTGTTTTTAATTAAAAAGATAAGAAAATATGACCAAATTAGAAATGCCAATGAATTAGACAAGTAATAAAGTGTGACAGCAATTCAAATGCAATGCACATTTACATGCCTATCAATGCCAGTCATTAACATTGCGATCGGTTTTTCGTTAATTCATTGTTATATATTCCGAGTTAACTCAACCAATTAATGAAAACGACATATTTATCAGGTGTACGAACGCAGTTAACTAACGCAGCATTGAAATTAAGAGTGTATCGGATTTCCTCGAAAATCAAGGGCGAACAGCTATTTCGAAATTCATTGTTTATTGTTGCGACTTACTGTCAATTTAAGCGTAGTTTCGAAAGAAATGTCAGATAACACACGAATCGAAAACCTACTCTTTGTTTTCAACTCATGGGTTTCTCCTTGGAAATTATTATATTGACAATTTATGTGCAATTTTATTATATATATATATATATGAGTTTTATTGGTCTCAGGAAATCCGATATGCGTTTTGTTTCTTAGTGCGCGTAAGAGAAAAAATATTTCACCGTTCGCTTAAGAAACTGCGAGAAAAAAAAGCGACAAAACAAAAATCTTAAGCCAAGATTTTCAGTTTAACGAAAATCTTTATTTCGCTGACAGTGCATAATATAAGCCACTGTTACAGTATCGGTGACAGTAGTAGTAACAACTGTGCGTCGAAAACAGACAAAACCAGCAAAAATTATAATCAAGGCCTATCCGGACTTAGCCGATGAGGTCACGTCCGATTTAGCCTATATTTTTGAGTTTGAAAACCAAAACCGATCTTTTATTAGCGCATTGAATTCGTTGCCTAATGTGTCAGATGTGTGTGCATAATAGTTAAAGAAAAATAATAAATAATAGTTGAAAACTCTTTTCGTTTTCACTTCGCTTTCATTTAGTTTATTTATTTTATTAGTCATCCACTTATACCAGTGCGTACTAGTTTTTTCCGTTGCGTTCAAAAAACATAATATTATTATTTTGCAGCGCAAATAAAAGTTCGCAGCGATATTAGACAAGCAGGAAAAAAATTATGAGTTCCGCAATCAATCAATTTTATCGCGAAAAGTCGATACTTATTACTGGTGTGACCGGCTTTGTAGGGAAAGTGTTGTGCGAAAAGTTATTGCGATCGTGTGCTGATATCGCAAACATTTACGTTATACTCCGTTCACGTAATGGGAAGTCACATCACGAGCGTCTAAATGACGAATTACTGCGGTCTCCAGTGTTCGCAGCGAACAACCATAATCTGAAGCTTGAAAAGATAATCGCGATTAATGGCGATATTAGCGAACCGCAACTCGGCCTGTCATCCGATGATTTTGACAGAGTTGCGAGTAACGTATCGATTGTGTTTCATTCTGCCGCATGTGTCAAATTTCACGGTCCTTTAGGCGATTTTATGGCGCAGAATGTGTGCGGCACTGATCATGTTATGCAAGTTTGCCGAAAAATTACGAATCTAGAAGTTAGTGCGAAGAAAAATAATTTCGCTTTTTGTTTTTATTTTATCGTTATTACGCTTTTTTTTATTAGTTATGCCATAAAAACGGAAAAAAATAATTTAAGCTTTTATGGCAACATATTAAACTATATTTAGGATTTTTGTAACGCATTTTTCTTTTCCAACGGATATTTTTAAATATAAAACTCATAAAAAAAAGTTCGTTTAAATTTTGTCTTATTTTCCGTTTACGTTTCTATAGGCTATAGTGTATGTGTCGACGGCGTATTCAAACTGCAATTTCGAGGATGTGGAGGAAAAAGTGTATCCATTAGCACTTAGCGCCAGAGAAACCATCAATAAAGTGAACTGTCTTCAGAGTTTAGCGCTAAATGAGTCGCTTATGGGCGAACTTCTAGAACGAAGACCTAATGCTTACACATTCAGTAAAGCGTTGGCTGAAAATCTAGTTCACGAAGAGTACAGTGATTTGCCAGTCGTGATCGTGCGACCATCTATCGTAACGCCTGCCATTCAAGAGCCGCTAATGGGTATTGATTTCATTTATTTTGATTTCGCTTTTGTATCGGAGAAAGTTTGCTTTAATAAAAGGATTGCGCTTTCTTTTAAAGGATGGATCGATAATTTTAATGGTGTGGCGGGAGCTATGCTTTTAGGCGGTCTAGGAATTGCGAGAACCATGAAAGGTATGAATCGTTTCTTTCTTGGATATCATTGTGTAATAAATAGATGCCCGCAGGAAATATTATATTACAAAAAATATTAAAGATGTAACCATTACTGCCTTAAAATTTGACAAAAAATTCGTAACTATAATAATATTCGAGAATTCAAAAAGATATGCCTTAGGATTTAAATTATTTTGTCAAAATTCGATAAAATAGTAATTCAAATTCAATTGGGTTTAAAAGGTGTCAGACTAGATGCAGATAAACTTTGTTGCTATGGTCACCAAATAATTTCATGGGGAAAGGGTTCATAATTCAAATATTCAAAGCTATGATATAAAAGATTATGAAAAGCTTTAAAATAATATATAATTTATTTATAAAATTTTTAGTAAATTGTGACTTCATAGCGGATCTTATTCCAGGTATGATTGTTTATTTAATTATAATTAAATAAAACCATTTCTACATTAAATATTTAATTACCAAACAGTGGACACGATATGCAACTCTCTAATAGTAATCGGTTGGCACACCGCCAATAAACCTAACGAACTAAACAAAGTGTATCACATAACCAGTGGACACCCGAACGGAGTAACGTGGGGTCAGTTTTTAAATTACTCCCGAGAAGCAGCTCTAGACGCGCCATCGATCAAAGTTGTGCGACCGCTGGCCAATAATCCCGTTAACTATAAGTGTTTCGCCGGTCGTGTAAACTATTGGTTCACGTATTTAGTATCCCATTTACTTGTAGCCTATTTTATCGACTTAATACGCACTATACTGGGACACAAGACACTAATGGTGAAACTGATGTACAAAATGCATCGCGCGTTTTCCGTACTCGAACACTTCACCAGCAAACAATGGCACTTCCGTAACGATAACTATTACCGCATTTACGACTCGCTAGATCTGGAGGACAGGCAACGATTTTCGTCGGACGTCCGCAAACTAAACTGGAAAGACTACGCTCGACGCGTACATATGGGCACACGACGGTATCTGCTGAAAGAGGATGACTCGAATATAGACGAAGCGCGCAAACGGTTCCTAATCATTCGCGTGTTATGGGCTATGTTTCAGATTTTTTTGCTTTTCATTGGATGGTATATCGTTGGGCAACCGATCTATAAAGCTATGGCTAGTTTGACGCCGAGCATCGCGTGCAGCAATACAACCACTAGTGCTCTGTTTTATGCCGACACTATTTTTAACATTGTTTAACTAATTTTAATTGCCGTTCGTTTTTAATGTTAGCCTATTTTGACGACGAAATGTGATAACTTGACGGCACTTATACCTTATGAATACTACACCGATTTAACTGTAATTCATAATTTGCCATTTTTTTATGTTCCGATTTTATTATTGGTTTTTTTACATAATTTTTTTATTTATGAACAAAATAACTGTTTTTTGCTTTACTAACTACTACTGTATCCTAATTATAATTTCTTAGACACGATATTTTTTTGAATAAATTTTATAACTAAAATGTTTTTTTCCCGTAATTTTTTTAAAGTTTAACATTAAACTATTTTTAGTACTCTTTGTCCAAATAAGCTTTTGAATTTGGCATGTCTTTCTGTCCGTTTATTAAGGGATTTATTGGCTAAAAATGACCGATAATAGCGTTAAATGTGGCCATAAATCGTCAAAAATGGCCAAAAATTGGCTTAAAAACAAAAATTTTAATAATAACATTATTTAAACAGTTTCGGGTTAATATTCTTAGCTTAAAACACCTGTGACACGCATTTATTTGCGTTTGTGAGTGTCTGCTTAACAGCAAAATTGTTGACTCAACGATTTCTAAACACCAACTGAATCAAAATTATCGAAACACTCACTGAAGTACTATTTACAATGTTTTTATGTGTGGATATCGTTTAAAAGTACTGTTTGCTTTAACATTAAAATAAAATATATAACTGACTAACAATAGAATAACAATAAGTTGAAATAACAATAATATTTAATACATTAAAAATTTTAATAAATTATTGACTTAACTAAATCCAAAGTGAAACTCATTAAGAATATTCATTCTCTATCTTGTTTTATACATATAATTTAGTTTTTGACTTAATGGACTTAAACAAAAAATATGGTTTCGATCGATTTATTAAATTTAAACTATGATTTAGAGCTATGATGTAATATAATAAGCAAAAAACTTGCGTTATGATGCTTTCATTGAAAATGTTTTCAACGTTATTCAATTTTTTATTTAAAAAGATAACGTTAATAAAACGCATTACTGTTTCACTCTTATTGCATTTATGAAATGGTTAACTATGAGCCAATTTGAAACAGCAAAGGTTGATACTTCGTGTAAGAAAATTGTTTTACATAATAAAGTTTGGAAAAAACAAAGCCGTATATTTTGCCATAATGTTAAAAGTAAATCTTAATAAATCGGTTTTATAAAACCTACGATAACAACCGTGGAATTACTGCGGTCGGTATCACCTAATCTTATTACAGCGTATGCCATAAATTTAATTCTAGCTGTTTCTTATGCCAATACAAACAAAGCGATAAACTTGACAATACATTGCCATCTGTACAAAATAATTTCGATAACATACGGCAAATGATTATTTCTCTTATTCTTATTTACTATTTACTTTCTAAACATTAATAACCACAATTACATTTGAGTTTTAATTTACTTCTAATCGTGAATAAGTTAATTTCAAACTAAAATCTTTGCATCAATCTATTTTAAAATTCAATATTCAAAACAAACATTATTAAAACTTTTTAATTCAATTATTTCGCAATACTTTTCTAATTAAAGGTAACCCATATATGCGCTTATATTCATCCGATTATGTCTCCTAAAAATAGCGATGTGTCTGTATTTATAACCGAATGTTTGCTTTTTCTAACGTACGTACGATTTTACAAATGAGTTTGTTGTCGTCGACCGCTTCTCTATTTTTCGCTAACATATTGCGCTGCTGTGATATATAATCAATTGTTCAGAAAACGAATATTTGCCCAAAATAACAAGAAAAGAGTTTAACATCAGATAGTTTTCACGAATTTTTTTTCTATATTTGACAGCAATAATATTGAGTGAAAAGACTAGCTGATGCGAGCATTGTGTGTGTGAAAAAAACTTGTTTGCTTTGATGAAACTTTTATGAAAGAGTGCGTCATATATCATCACATATTTTCGCTGCAAATATTTACTTTTCGTGTATGATTGTCGTGTCAGAACGTAATAGAGTTGTGTAAGAAATTAAACAAAAAACTCTACTAATTTTCAAGTGTTACTTAAAAATGTAATTTTGAAATAATTTCAATGAAGATATTGGTTATACAAGTATATTCAAATCGTTGGTATGTGTGCTTTCCTACAGTAATGTTAAGAGATCTTACGTAACAAAGAGAGTAATTTTTTTTCGTAACTAAATTTAGCAAATAAATCTGAATATAAGCGCTCAAGTTTTCTGTGTCTGTATTTACTCTATTTTTACATTCAAAACAGATGTCTTATAACATAACTTTGATTTATCTCTCAATATAATTCTTTATCCAAACAGAACTCTATTATAGCGATTGTTATTTCCTTTGTTTCCTACGCTTAAGACTTACGGTAAGAATCAATATCTACAATACGCGCACTCCTTTACCCAAACGCACGCAAACACATAAAGCGCTTGAGGCGAAAGCGTAGATCATTATTACTTGCTTAAACAAAACAAATAAAAAACTTCGCCGGTTTATTGAGACATCAAACGGTATTACTGTATTGCGTTCATAATTTTTAACAACTTTACCCGTACATCAAACGCAATTAAGCGTACCGTATTTACCTACCCTTCAAACACTTCTACTTTATATTAAGCGTTTAAATTACACAGTGTCGGTGCACCGGTACTTACACACAGTGTGCTTATAGCAAAAATTATACTAATATAACAATTTTTTATAATCATATTAAACCATTAATTAGATTAGTCATCTAAAAAACATCTAATAAAAACCGAGTAAATAATGAATAATTAATATAAGTACGTCTATATGATACACTTTCCGTAATACAACAAAAACATTTCGTTATACGTTATCGTAAACAAAGTTTTAACCATTTAGTCGCTTCTATTACTCGCTTTAATCAATATCTATTACTAAAAATAGAATTTCATTCACGAATCATTATTATTAGCGGAGTTTGCGAACACACAGAGAGAGTGTATGGTTTTTATCATCACTCGCAGTGCAAACAATACAATAGGAAAAAAAACGTTTCTGTATGTGTTGTGCACGTAAAAAATAGAAACGAGTTATTGTTTGTTTCCTAATTCACAGGAAGAAGAGTTTTGTTTTGTATACAAAATGCGACAATATTTCCAGTGAAAAAAGTGTTATTTAAGCACTTATGGAAAACCTTCCAGACGTCATCGCATATATAACTCATAATTTTTTGTTATCTAAGTCTTTACTAATGAATTCTTTATATTAATAAAATAAGCACTTTAGTAGTTCAATGTTAAATATTTAGTTTGTTTGACATAAAAATGAGGCTTTTGTTCCGTTAATACGTTTTTAAGTGGCAATTAGTTTTTTTAAACCGAAAATTTTATTAAGCGTTGCGTACTTAACATTTACGAGCAAAATGCGTCTTAAATCAAAAGCTTAATTACCGTAAATATTGAAAAAAATTAGAGCGTAACGACATAATAGGTTTTATAGTTGACAAAAACTGAACAGATTTGTTGGGCGCAAGTTGTTTGACATTTTTGGCTTAATAAAAATTTAATTAATGACGTTTTAAATTTTATAAGCTTAAGCGTGACATTTTACTACTAGATTCCCTTTTGGTCTGTGAAATCTGTGTGAAGAGCTTTCAAAGAAAAGATTTTGAAGTGGATTTTTTGAAGTACGATAAGTACCCAATTAGAAAAAAATCTAGAATAATACAAAGTAGTGTACATATTTTAATTTTTTTCCGAATTTAAATATTCGGTTGTCGTTGTTGACCTTGAAAATTAATTGAAAGTTTTCGCTTAGATTTTCACTTAAGAGCACTTAGTAAAATGATTTTAAAGTTTTATTCATATGATTTGCGCATACATTTACAGTAATTTATGAAAAGATTTACATAATAAAGAATTTATTTTCTGAGATTTAATTTAAACACGAAATATAAAAGTTAGAAAGATATATTAGTTAGTTAGATATACATATATTCTAATGGAAAATCTAAATAATTTTTCAATTAAATGACAGGCATTTAAATTTAGCGTTTATACCAAAATATTGCCAAAAAAAATTCGCATGCAATCCCGTTATAAGTTTAAATATCCGAATAAAAATTTGAATTATCAAGTATGAGACGCGAGGAAATTTCTGGGTTCAAGTTGTTCTGTTGTCTATTTACGAATATGCTATGAAATTGTAAATTTATTAGAATCCCTTACTAATAATACTTGGAAAATCTTGTAATTTGTACTTAAATTCAACATAAAATTATGAAAATCATATTTTTAATGGTGTAATAGTTTTATGCCGCGTCATAATACAAAGGTAAAGCACAATAACAAGTAACCATTGAAGTAATGCTTTTTAATTTGTGAATTACTCTATGTTTTAAAATTAAACAAATACTATAAACTCTACAATAATTAGTGCATGAGTGAACTTCAATTGAACTGTTATTACTTTGATTACAATAGACAATAACAAAGATCATTATCAATATATATAATAGTGTAATAAATAGTTAACTTTGAGCTAAATTATTACTAAATGATACACGTCTACAACATTAAACTTCGTACCTAATTATGTAACGTCTAATATATAACATATATAACATTATACATAACTTATTCAACTTTCAATTTTTCTAGATTAACAAACGCGCAAAACCGCACTCGAAAAACATCTCATTGTTATCAAACAAACCGTATTCGCAGATAACCGACAATTGAAGGATACAGAAACGAGAAAAAAATAAATTTAATCTCACAACTGTTTCGAGTGAAATATCGTGACACAAATAAAATGCTTTAAAATAGGCGTCACGTATAATACCGTAAATATATATCATATGCTGATATACGCATTCGTAGCTACACTACTATCGCTTTTCCGATAACTAGTGATCGGTGTCTAAAACTGCGATTAATCGCACCAATGCTCTGGCATGTGAACAATTTTTAGCTCAATATCGCTGTATATGAGTGTTGCACTAATTAATCAATGGGTGTATCGATTTTTATGTTTGTTTAATAACTTGTGAACACCATTTTAATAGTTTAATAGCGTCAGCAAAGCTAGCATTACTTCTCTAATCATTTCTCTGGTCATTTAACAGTCGACACGTATAACTATGGGTTCGCTATTCCGTTCAGAGCTGATGTCTTCGTGTCAGCTGTTCCTGCAATCAGAAGCGGCGTACAATTGCGTGTCCGAATTGGGAGAACTGGGAGCCGTTCAGTTCAAAGACCTGAACGGAAACGTGAACGCGTTTCAGCGGCGTTTCGTCAACGAAGTGCGCCGATGCGACGAAATGGAGAGAAAGTTACGGTTTCTCGAGAAAGAGATCGTCAAAGAGACGATCCCTATTCTGGACACCGGAGACAATCCCGATCCGCCGCAACCCAGAGAAATGATTGATCTCGAGACCACTTTCGACAAATTGGAAAACGAATTAAAGGAAGTGAACAAAAACGCGGACGCGTTGAAGAAAACGTACTCCGAATTAATCGAATTCAAATATTTGCTGTCGAAAACGCAGCTATTCTTCGACGAAGTGGAAGCGTTGCAGAAGCAAGACGTATCGGAACTTCAAGAAGACAGGTATCACTTACTCGAAGACGACACTCGCGGAGTACATCACAGTTCAAAGCTTAGTTTCGTATCGGGCGTTATAAGACGCGAACGAATTCCCGCATTCGAGTTGATGTTATGGCGCGTGTGTCGCGGAAACGTTTTCCTCCGCCAAACTGCGATTGAGTTCCCGATCCAAGACCCGCATACTGGCGAGTCTATCCTCAAGTCGGTGTTTATCATCTTCTTTCAGGGCGAACAGCTTAAGTCGAAGATTAAGAAGATATGCGAAGGATTTCGTGCCTCAATCTTTCCATGTCCTGAAGACGTGTCCGATCGACGCGAAATGACTGTGAATATAGCGACGCGTGTCGACGACGTGAATACAGTATTATCGCAGACTATGGATCATAGACATCGAGTGCTGTTCGCTTCGGCCAAAAATATTAAAAACTGGTTGATTAAAGTGCGAAAAATGAAAGCGATTTACGCAACAATGAATTTATTTAACTTCGATGTCACGCAAAAAGCGTTAATCGCTGAGTGCTGGTGTGCCGATCAAGACTTGCCCAAAGTTAGACACGCACTTCGCGTCGCTTCCGAGAGAAGCGGCTCATCGATGCCGTCCATACTTAACCGAATGGATTCTCACGAACAGCCGCCCACTTATAACCGCACGAATAAGTTTACGGTCGGATTCCAGAACATCGTCGACTCGTACGGTGTGGCCGATTATCGCGAAGTAAATCCGGCTCCGTTTACGATCATAACGTTTCCGTTTCTGTTTGCGGTAATGTTTGGCGACGCCGGTCACGGAACGCTTATGTTTCTGTTCGCTCTATGGATGGTACTCAAGGAGCGTAGTCTCGGAGCCACGAAATCCAATAACGAGATATGGCTAACGTTCTTTAACGGCAGGTATATTATCCTATTGATGGGCAGCTTTTCGATATACACGGGTCTCATATATAACGACGTGTTCTCGAAAGCGTTCAATATCTTCCACACCGCTTGGAATCGACCGGAGTATGACGTATCGATTAAAGACCTAAAGATGTACCCAATGAATCCCCAGCAGAATATGACTGGACTTCCGTATCCGTTTGGCATCGATCCGATATGGCAAGTGAGCGAAAACAAGATCCTATTTCTCAATTCGTACAAAATGAAGATATCGGTAATCCTAGGCGTCGGACAGATGTTGTTCGGCGTTGCGCTAAGCTTTTGGAATCACCTCTACTTTCGGAAATGCGTGAATATTATATGCGAATTCATACCGCAAGTCATATTTCTTATGGCGATATTTGGTTACATGAATAGCATGATATTTGCCAAATGGTTTATATTTAACGCTAAAGAGTCGTATAGAGCGCCATCAATATTAATCAATTTAATCAATATGTTTCTCGTGAAATACCCGGATGACCCCAATCAACCGAAATATCTTGACACGTGGTATACCGGACAACAAATAGTGCAAACGATTTTACTATTATTGGCGCTGCTATGCGTGCCGTGGATGCTAGTGATTAAGCCTATTGTTCTCAACTCCCAGAATAAAAAACGAGTAATAGCGCAATACAATCACAATACACCAGTAATAGTAGGAAACGAAACCGCGATTCTCGTGGACTCTTCGGAGCACAGCACTGACCAACACGACAATGCCGGTCATGGCGAACACGGCGGAGCGTTTGATTTGGGAGACGTCATCATACATCAATGCATTCACACTATCGAGTACTGTTTGGGCTCGATTTCGCATACCGCCAGTTATCTGCGATTATGGGCGCTAAGTCTGGCTCACGCGGAACTCAGCGAAGTGTTATGGACTATGGTTATGCAAATCGGTCTCAAAAACTTGTTCCCAAATAGTTATCTTAACGGCGTTATTATGTTCGTTATATTCGCGTTTTGGGCGACGCTTACGATCGCTGTATTGCTTGTGATGGAAGGTTTGAGCGCTTTTCTGCACGCTTTGCGTCTCCATTGGGTTGAGTTTCAGAGTAAATTCTATGTCGGCTCCGGTTATATGTTCGAACCGTATTCGTTCGAAGTCATACTCGATTTGGCCGAAAAGGAAGCCGAAGGCGTTCCCAATTAATATTTATTTATTCTCAACGAATTGATTATTATTATTATAAAAGTATTATTAATGCTGTTATACTCGTACGATATATTTATTATTAGTTGAAATTGAAAAGTAATAATATTTTTTTGGTATTTTTATTTTTAACAAAAATTTATAACTTTGTTATATTTATATTTAGACGCTTTAATATTGATATACAAATGAAAAATAATTTTACGAAACGTACAATTTTAATGCTTAAACAAATTTTCTAGCGTTACGGGTATCGATATTACGGTACTTAAAACTATATTCCAAATAATGATATGATTTTAAATCATAAATGTATTAATCGCT
>JAQGAW010004107.1:0-11379 GCA_034698025.1 Phthiracarus crinitus | reverse complement strand
CGGATGGAGATGGTGGGTCGGGTGGGCATGGTAGGTCGGGTGGGCATGGTAGGTCGGGTGGGCATGGTAGGTCGGGTGGGCATGGTAGGTCTGGATGGAATTGTTGTTGTCGGGTGGAACATGGTGGGTTGGGTCAAGTGAATCTTAATTTTCCTATCTTAAGCAACTTTTGTTTTACTTTAAGTTAAAAAATGCTAAGAATAAAATTTTGTTTATTAATATTAGTTTACTTTTATTTATTATTCTCTTTTGTAATATCTTCAAAATTTTCAAGAAAGTGAGCTCTATGATAACGTGTCGTTTTGTTAAAATTCATTCCTAACTTGTGCCTAATTATATGAATAAAGTACAACAAAAATAATTTTTCTAAAAATATTACTTTTAATGGTATATAATTGAGTAAATTACATATCCTTTTATTAATTTAAGTCCCAGGTCCTAACTTTTAAGGACTCAAACCTGAACCTAATAGGACCAGCTCTTAATTAAGCCGAACCTGAACTCGGACTTTAATAGATTTTAAGGACCTGGACTCAAACCTGAACCCGTAAGGACCTCGAGTCCTAAGGTCCCAAAAGTCCTAAGGCGCGCTTTTGTTCATCTATACGAGAGCTACTGACGCGAGAGAAAAATTTTTGTAAGTTAATGACTTAAATACGCACGACATGAACGCTACTGACATTAAAGCGAAATTACAATAATAATAATTTTATAAAATAGAAGTATTTTTAACATATTTTTGTTTGGCGTGGAGTACTTTAATTCCTAAAACGGGTGGCGTGGAGCCACGTTTCTTACAAAAATATACTCCGCGTCACAAAAATAATATTTACTCCACGCCACATTATACTTTTAATCCTCCCACACTATAAAGTTACAGTATTTTAATTTAAAGTTAATTTTATTAGAATGGTATAGGTGTTAACTGTCAGTTTTAGTCTTTTTTCCATCTCAACCATCATATGGGGTCCACCTCCTCGATTCTTTATTTTCGAGCTGAATCCATTGATATAATTGTCGAGGGGACATAGTCTTGAGGGTAGGAGTCTATAAAAGGAACCACAAACAAATAAATTATTAAATTTATATATAAAGATTTATTACATACAGGTATAAAATTTTATTTAATTAAACAAAATAACAAAAGTCTGTATTGTTTTTTATTAAAAAATTTCAACAGAAATTTAACAACAATTTCAACAATCATCGTCAGTATTAGTAATTTATTACTTATTTTTCATATTTTAATTTTAACGATTATCGCATTATTATTTCTTTATTAATTTTCTGAGATTTCTTTAAATGTCAAAATTACTTTTATTCAGAATAATATTCTTCTGATGTTTGAAGTCTTATTTGTGGCTTTGTTCTCATTTTTATTTTCTTTTTCGGTTTTTCTTTTGTTGTAATAAATACAGATTTTATTTTTTTGAAAATCCATTTGAATATCATAGATAACGCAGCGATTTGTGGCATTAGTATCACAAACAACACTTTCACTTTAAATAGAGACCATTTATTATTTGTTTTCATTTCTGACTACAATTTTAATTAATTTTTAAATACGAATAAAATGCAATTCAATACTTATATATAATAAATTTTGTTGAAAATTAATTTTTATGTTAGTTTATCAAAATATATGTTAATAACTATAGAAATTAATGCCATCTTTTTTAAGCATTTAATAAAATTTTAATTATAACAAATAAATAATTTTAATAAATTATTGAATTTAAAGTAAACATTTAAACTGCAAAATTACCGTAATATGCAATTTTAAACAAGAAACAGAATGATCATTCATAATGAGCTCACTTTGTATTATATTCTGATTTTATTCTATGGTACTAGTAAGTATTGTTAGGCAGAGAGAGAGAGAGAGAGAGAGAGAGAGAGAGAGAGAGAGAGAGGAGAAATTTTTTTGCATACCTCTAATTATAACCTGAAATTGTTTATACAATGTTATTTATCCTCGAAATTTTTATTTTAAAGCAATTTTTTGTGTTTTTAGGATTTTAGTCGATTTTTGTTCTTTTCAAAGTTATTTTTTGCTCATTTTTATCCTTTTAAAACCCATAAATCAGAAATCCTTAATAAATAGAAAGGAACGTAAAAACCCTTAATAACAATAGAGAAAAAATCCGTTAATAAATCTAAAGAAAAAACAGTCTACAGACAGACGGATGGACAGACAGAAAAGTCAAATCCAATAGCTCCTTTGGACAAAGTGAGATAAAAAACTGTTGATAGTTAAATTTCTTAATTTACTTCAAAAAGTTTCGAATTATTATAAAACTTTTATTAATACAGTATTTGAAAGGTAAATTTAAGGTTGATATGTTAAGGTTTCTGCTTTATGAACACATAATGTTAATATTTTTTAATTGTTTTATTTTTTAATCTTTTTTGGTTATATTGCAATATAAATACAAACAAATATATTATACATAACAATGTTCTAAATAATTACAATCGCTTGCAATTTTCACGATTAAGTTTGACCAAACCATATGTTCAAACTTAGAGAAATAAACTTAAAGAAATTGTTTTAAAAAAATAATATTTAATAGTGAATGATAAAAGCAAAGCTTCATTAATTTTGTTCGTTAAGTGAAATAAATTAATTGACACGAATTGATGAATTGTTCCCAAAAAATCTGATTCAAACGCCGAATTAGAATTTAAAACAGTAAAGTTTATTTAAAACAAGTACTTTATGTATTTGTTTACTGATATTTGTTATACAATACAGTGAGACTGTGAGTGTGTGTTGAATGTGTACTGAACGCTGATCTCTAATCATGTTTTGTGGCATTTTTAATCTAATTAACTTCAATTTTTAGGTAATTTCGAATAATGAGTGACATTAATAAATTAAGACATCGATGTTTTTTCGATATCAGTATTGGCACCAAAAATCGTACGTAATTAATCTTATTTTTGATGATTTAATTTTAATAATCATTTAAATCGAATTAATTTAATTTATAATTGAATAGTTGGCAGAATTATTTTCGAATTATTTAACGACATTTGTCCGAAAACGTGCGACAATTTTAAGTGTTTGTGTACAGGTAATCATCATATTATGACCAATTCATAAATAGTTGTAATTGTATTGTTGTTGTATTGAAGGCGAAGCAGGTATCGGTAAGACAACATCGAAACCACTTCACTATAAGAATGTGATATTCCATCGCGTCGTACAGAAGTTCATCATACAAAGCGGCGATTTTTCCCAATTGAACGGAAAGGGCGGCGAATCGATATTTGGCGGAACTTTCAATGACGAAAATTTTTCGATTCGACACGACAAACCATATTTATTATCGATGGCTAATAGAGGCAAAAACACTAACGGATCTCAATTTTTCATTACATTATCCGCTGCTCCGCATTTGGATGGCGTTCACGTTGTGTTCGGTCACGTGTTGTCTGGTTTCGAGATTATTAAAGAGATCGAGAATCAACCGTGTAATGCAGAACACAAACCATTAGTGGATGTAATCATATCGAATTGCGGTGAACTGATTCCGCAAATTAAAGTTAAGGACAAAAAGAAACATAAAAAGGAGAAGAGAAATAAGTCTGAGGGAGAGCTTTCCACAGACGAAGATGAGTTGAAAAAACGTGAGAAATCGAAAAGAGAAGGAAAGCACAAACATAGAAATAAAGATTTAGTCAAGAATGAGGACGAAATAAAAGAGTAATTCACTCGATTCTTAATCTCAAATTTTTGAAATTAATGCATTATTTAATTTTAGAAATGAAGATTTAAATGACTTAAATCACGAGCTTATCATCAAAGCCGATGAAATACCGGAAATACCTGCCAATATATTTTTATTTCGTGAGTCTGACGACGAAAGACAAAACGTTAATAAAGACAAACCAAAAAAGGAAGAGCAACCTATTATTTTAGAACGTTTTTACGATAGAAGATCAAGACATTTTCCAATATCGAAATCTGGTCGAAAAATTAAAGGAAGAGGTACTATGGTATGTGATTTTTAATTTATGTTAATTAAATTTCAGCTCAACGCGCCATATTTTTCTGTAATAAGTGAATGAATGGTTGTTATATCAACTTTTAAATTTTAATTGAGCATTGACTTATGTTTGCAAGAACTTTGTCGTTTTTCGCAGTTTTATAGGGAAATAAATCTCTTAATTTTCTAATTTACGTTTTAGCGTTATAGGACTCCGACACCGGAACACCAAAGGTCTGGCAGTGAGACACCGCCACACTGGAGGCACGAACAATCGCGGCTAAAATCTTTAAAGCAAACGATTTCAGATAAGCAAAGGTAAATTTATAAATTCACTGAAATTAATAACTTTCGTAATTAGAAACAAATTTCGTAAATATAATCGTTGTACGGTATGATTACGGTATAAATGTTGTTTCGTATAGAAAAGAACAGCGCGAAACGAGAAGAACTGATAGATTCAAATACGATTCTAGAAGGAACTATAGGCACAGGTTTTTATTTTCAATTAAATTGCAAGTTTCATAATTTAATTATTATTTTATTTCAACTTTTGTAGCCGATATGAAACTGATGAATACGCTAAAAGAGATTCATTCAAAAGAGAAAGACTCGAAACGAATGTCGATAATTCGAACAGAGAAAGTGGGAGTGCGATCAGAAAAAGAGTTTTTACTGAAGAACCGCCTGATTATTCGAAAAATGGTTCCGTTAATAATAATGCTAAACACTCTAAACACAGTTCATCTCCAAAATACTATTCTGATCGTCATATCAAAGAACACAATTAACATAAAGATTAATGAAATAATGTGATGAAAAATCAGTTGATAACACGTGCATAATCCGCATATTAATTTCGATTATTTTCCAATTTGGTTCAATTTCAGCTCATTTGTAACATAAAATTCATTTTATAGATTTTGAAAATTTAGAAAAAGTTAATATATTTAAGTAACTTTTCTTAACCGTTTTTCAAACTTATTTTTGAACTTTATTTACTCTATAACTGATTGTTTCTGAGATGATTACCATATATTGAAAAATGATCCTTAAATCCAATGAATTAAGTTTTATGAAATTATAAATTATACTTCGATCGAATTTTAGTTTGGAGGACACAGTTTCGCTTTTAGATAATTGCATAAAAACTCATTACGAACACAAAATGTTTAAGTTTTTAAGTAATTATAATAATATCAATTGAAATAGAAATTACTTCATTTTTATTTATTTTTTTTGCTTCGCTGATTGTTTTCGATTTATTTTCTGAATTAATAAAAAATTATTTAAAGTCATAAAATTGTTTATAACATTGATTTATTAAATATGTGATAGAATTTTATATTTAAATAATATTTTAATAAATGTTTTTGATTTCATATTGAATTAATATAACATACTGTAAACGCTATCGCAAATCATAATACTAACTGCAAGATATACCATGCCTACTGTACAGTATGCCTGAAATGTCATTTTAGATTTGTGGTAAAATTTATAATATTAAATTCATTTAAAATGATTATTCTAATTTGCAATTTTTATATCGAAGCTATATTCAAATATTTAGTTAAAACTACTTAACCCACGAAAAACACGATTATGTGTGCTTACAGATCAACATAAAAGATTATTTAAAACGTAATATTCAACTAAAAACTGGTCCAAAATATGAAATACACCCCTAACGGATAGATTTATGAAATTGTATGTTATAAAGTATAATGCGGTTTTACTTTATTAGATAATATACAAAATCTTTAATATTGTAATAGTAAATTATATTATATTTAATATTGTAAAACACAAAAATTTTTAATTTTATGTTTGCGAACAAACAGACGATTCAATTATCTTTTGTGAATTCAGATAAAAACAAGGCACAATCTGATGAGCTTAAAATCTCTTAAAAACTGTATGGTATAAACTGGGCTTACAAATACAAGTAATGTATGCTAAAGTTTGAGTCTGAAGTTAAAAAATTTTCGAACCTTTAGTTGGACTTTCTTAAGTTTTACTGTGTGGTGTCGTAAGAAAACTTTATTTTTTGCAGTAAATTTGTGTAAATCTAATAATTTTTTCTCAAAATGAGTTAAACCATTAATAATTAATTAATAGCTTTAAGAGCTTAAAGAATTATCTCAGATCGTAAGAGATTTATTTTTAATTTATTGAAAATCAAGTAATCTTTCGAAATTGACTTAATCAGTGTCCTTTCATTTTTTCATAGTATCATATGGTCTAAAGCTTTTAATCTAATGTGAGTCACTATTAAAACGTAAGACGTAGTTCTTAATAAAATTACAAAAATAAACAAAATTTTTAAAATGTTATATTTATTCTAAAGTACAGTATTTATGGTACATTTGGTATTTACTTAATTACAAAATTAATGATAAATAAGTTAAGATTCTCGTACGAGATTTTGACAAAAGGTTAGACGGCATAATCAATCGTTTATTAAATTATTTATTTACAAATTTTAGATTCAAACATATACATTAAAAATGTGAAATAAAATACAATACATCACATATAGTAAAGCTCGTTAGAATTAACAAATTTTTTACAAATTTTTTAAATTTTATTCAGTTTACGTAAAAATTTTTAATACATCACGTATTTGTATAATTTCTATATGAAACATTTTACTAAATTTTCTACATTATTAAGTATTTAAAAAATTGAATTATAAATAAAAAATGGAAAAATTGATAAATAAAATCATTGGTATTCTTCATTAAATATAATCATCATTTACTGTAATTTAAAAATATAGATTTCAAAAACATTTACATAATAGAAATCATAACAAATTATAAAACAATTTAGAGAATTTTATTTATAGCTTAAGTTATCGAAAAAGTGTTGCTTACGGTATATGTTTGTAAATATTGAAACGAATATTAAATTCCCAGAGTTGTTAATAATTGAACTAATATTAATCAATGCGATACAGATAAAAATAAGATATTCAAGTACGGTATGTTTAACTATCCTGAGAGTGTTTAACAATTTGAAATAAAAATTATTATAGTCTTCACGGCAAACATATGTACATAAAATTTAAAGAATTATTATTTAAGATCTAAAGTAACTGTTAAGTATCTTTTGGTAAATTCTTGAAAGTACTCATGTGTCTCATCCCTACTGGTTGAACAGTGGGCGCAATATTATTACTATCATCGTTGTGAATGATGTGGTGTATTGCGCCAGAACTCCAATCGTGTCTACCAAGCGATGAACGATAGTGTTTACTCGAAGTTTTATTAAAAACAGGTAACAATTCATTTGCCTCATTCGAAAGAACTTTGAGATAAATAATAGCATCGGAGCCGAACCCTTCATAAGACGAGATTACAAGATCGCCCTGAAGATAGCGAGCATAGAGACGAGAGAGTGGTAAGCCATAACCATATCCAGCTAACGGAGCAGAATTTGCCATCACTGATGGTGGCTGTGGTGCAGTCGAATACATGTAATCGAATAGTAATTCGCTCGATGAACGTGGAATTCCACCGCCTTTATCGCTTATCTTTAACATATACAGATTTACCATAACTATATATTAAATGATGATTTATCTGAAATTACCTTAATAGTCAAATCCTCGTTGCCTCTAACAAGCAATACACGTATTGGCGGCAATTTCTCGTCAGTGCCATAATGTTCAACTACCGCTCGCATCGAATTTTTAAACAATTCAAACAACATATGATACAAATGCGAAGGAACATACACTAAAGTGATCTCAGGTTGAGATGAATCTTGAGACAGAGATTGAGACGATACTAATTTGAAATTGGATTTATTAAACATAAGCCAAGATTAAGATTTTTGATTAATACTTACTATTGTGTCGATCTATTACGAGATCAGGAGAACAGAGATAGTATTGGTCGCACAGAAATTTAGCGTTTTCGTACGCATCGGATATCACTGAAGCGATGTTACACTAATCATTGATAATTGTTATGTTACACTTAATTCATACAAAACACACAATATTACTAAAATTTATAATTATTATTCACAAAATGATTAAACTTTAGAGGAAATAAAATGTCTTACGTTAGGATCAATGCAACCGACATGTCTGGGATTATTAGCTGCGAGATCAGCACCAAAAAGAGCCGCATGTTGATTGATCAACATTCGTATTGATATGCGGTTCATATAAAAACGGTTCAAGAAATATTGGATGGACTTTTCAGTGTGTTGATTGAGTTTATGAGTTTCTTTAAGTTCGAGCACTCCTTGAGCCATAGTTTGCACCACATTCGAGTGTCTGTTACGTATCTTTACCAAAGTTTCGCAGAAGTCATCTAAATTTTTTTTATTTTTTGCGTCTTCTTTTTCGAAATGAAGTATTTCATCAAAACTTCGTTCATACCAGCTGTGAACCAAATCAACGCTCGGCATTCGTAGTAAATTTTCGGGAAGCAAATGAAGTTCTTGCATAATATTAGCCAATCGTACGGGAAGTTCTTTTTAACATAAAAATTCATTGTCAATATTTATAACATTATTGATTTATTCTTTTTAATAAAAATACCTTTTCGTAGAAAAGTGAATGACGTCTTCTCGCAAGCATTCTTACCTACAAAATTAATTATTTAATATCTTATTGTTTGCAACATTAATTTAAAATCAATTTCAAGCTCTTTTAGTATATGTTTAAAATTTAGAATATTTTGGCAAATTTTAATGTTAGTTTACATTTCTTAAAATAAGTTTCAAAATATTTAGCATTAAGCTTATACCTATTAAGATATTGTATATACTTAGGGAAGATCGATTGCGGGCAATGCCCGATTTTGCCAGAAATTGTCCGCGGAATTCTATTTTTACTCTTCGGGCAAATGACATTATTCCGGGCAACTTGCCCGAAAAATCGTTTACAAACTAAAGTTTTTAGCTCAAAACTATAATCATTTTAATACTGATAAATAAATTGTTCAAAAATTGTGATAAAAATTTTCTATAATTTATATTTATAGTTCTAAAGTAACTTATTTTTTTGTGGGTTATAACAAATAAACACTTATCTAATAAAGTTATTATTAAAATAAAACATTAATTAAATTTATATTACATTATATAACATTTTATCTATATTGCCCGATATTACACGCCCGAAAACCTCAATATTAGGCTTTTCTATCGGGCGCCCGAATTATCTATCGGGCGCCAGAAAACTATATATACTGTATACTGCACATTCGCTTTAAGTCTAGAAATTAATGGCGCGAGACCTTAATATTAATTGAAAGGTCAAATCAATATTAAGATTAAAAGATTAAAAGGTAAAAGCAGATTAAAAGATAAAATTGTTAATGTACTGTAATCATGAGTTCAAGTACTGCTGAAAATTTTATAATCAAATAAGGTATTGTTCTGTATTGTTGTTTAAATGTTTGGAAAAAATGCCTTTATTTTGGAAATGTTGAGTCGTTTTCCTTGAATAACATAAAGTTTAAATCTAAATTCAATTTTTTTACTAAATGACCTACATTTAAATCAATTGTAAGAAAAAACTTAATTTCTCGATAAAAACTTAGTTGAATAGCAGATAAAAAAATGAGATAAATATTTTATTTTTTTGCGCAAACAATTGTGGGAATATTCCCGAAGCTTAAACGCTGAAATGAAGGCACACGTGTGACAGTAATTAATCATAATAGAAGAAAGGTTAAACTTTTAGCGATCGCTTCGATTTTAATAATAATTAATTATAATAATTAATACTGTATTATGTTATGAATGAATAGTAATAGTGATCAATATAATCAAACAATTATCACACATTCATACAGAGCTCAGTTCTAATGTTAATGTATGAGAACTCATTTTTTAATTAATTAGTTTTCAACCCTTATTGATCTCAAATCCCTTTATTAATATAAAACTACTAACATAAGCACTGATGGAGAGACGGACGGACAGACAGATCTAGCTTTACAATACAGTACTTATAATGTGAGTTAAAAATTACAGTTACTGAGTAATATTAATTTATTACGTATTATAAACATTTGTAATTAAATATTAAAAAGTATGAAAAACGTACCGAAATCAAGAAATTGTTTGATTGAAAGCGGCGATGGATTAAAGTTTGAATAATAATCAAGATATTTGCTTAAATCGCGACAAAGTATTGCAGAAAAACGCATTTTTGTACTTTATTTGCTAAATTCTGCTAATATTACAAAATATAATAAAAATTATTAATTTGTTAAAAATTAATTAATTAAAATTTGATCAAATACTTACAAATACGTGAAAATATAATATGAGAACCAAATTAATATTTTGATATAAGTTTATGATATATATATTTACGATAATAATTGTTATTTCATTGATAACTAAACAGTAAATAACTGTTGTTTACAATAAAACAGTTTCAATGAAATACAGTAAAATGCATTTAATGAAAACAATTATTTACATAATTATAGGTTAATAATACCAATGTTAGTGTTTTATCGAACCATAAACTTATGGATATATTATATGGCGTTAAGTGTACAGTACTGTTACATTATTATTGTTGTCGAGTTTTGATCGTTTCATTTAAAAACGTCAATACATAAACGTCACAGTTATTGCAATAACATATTGTTATTGGCTAATGTTAGTGGGTATGTAACACATACCCATACACTACAGCCAATCTGTTAACGTTTTCAATTTAATTCATTAGCATTAATTGCAAAAAATAAGAAAAATGTTTTAATCTAATGCTCACGAGAACTTCGTATCACTAGAAAAGCAGATAAAACGGAAAAAGCAATCTTTTTAGTAAAATCAATGAAACAAAATAAAAAGTAGTATTGATTATTTCAGACTTAAATATAAGCCGTTTATTTTAATTTTTAGTACTAAACCATTAGTCTTATTGTTTTTTTAATGACTGTATATTTGCAAATAAATTTATAGAAGTTTTTATTAAATTAATTATTAAACTTGATTTAAGAATTTGTTTATTTAATCGATAGATAAAATGTTGTGCTTTATGTGTTGTGTCTTACTGTCACGTACACTACAACTTCATATAAAGACATGACTATCAGAGTCTGACTTTTTATGTAAATAATTATCATTTATATTTTGCTGGTTTCATATTTACTATATAATATAAATAGACATTTTAGAGTTAATTAAGTCGTTAATGAATTATCCAAAAAATTTAAATATTCATAATAAATTTAAACTAATTTTATCGACAGTATAACTTTTTAATTTTTTTATATTGCGCAACGTTTCTATTAGACACTTCTAGTCATCATCAGACGACTTATGATTAGGGATGGCAAAAAGCTCAATTATACCGAGCTTGAGCTTGAGCTTGACCAGCTCAAGCTCATAAAAGCCAGAGCTT
>JAQGAW010004106.1:0-11380 GCA_034698025.1 Phthiracarus crinitus | reverse complement strand
CTATGTATTGCAAATCTATGAGCAATTACTTGGAGGTAAACGTCACGCGAGTCTCATATGTCCAACAAAATCTATGATTGATGTTAAACCGTGGGATATTGGCATTCGTATCATTCAAAAACTTTACGGAAAACCGGACTATAAAAGTCAATTCGTTGATATCAGTGACAATCAGACACAAGTGACACAAACATCTGCGAACAAAACTGATTCAATGCCATCACCAGATGACAGCAAAATTGGTGATCAAAACACATCCAAACCGCAAACCACAGCCAAACAACAATCAACACCCGATCCATCAAAACCCGATTCAACAAAACCCGATTCATCAAAACCCGATTCAACAAAACCGAACTCAAATCAATCAAAACCCAAATAATAGTTTTGGATATATTGAACAGAATGTGGTTTATGTGTTTAGAGAATTCATTCATATTTGAGATGTTATTTATAGTTATTTAAAATGTTTTGTATTAAACATTTCATTTCATTAATTAAAACGCATTAAAAAGTATTCATAAAACTATTTTTTAGACTTTTTCATTTTTATCCAATTTTGTCCTTATTTTTTGCAAAATCCTTTTATAAATATTAAGATTTAAATCTAATAAATAATATAGAGTTAACTTTTAACTTATAAACAATTATTTTTAAACTATGAAAATGTTTTGCTAATAATATTGAATAATTTAATAAAATATAATATAAAAATGCAAGAAATGGGTTAGAAAGAACTTTTATTATAATTAAAAATTATTTTATAAAAAGAAAAATTGGTTTATCAGTTAACTCACGAGTTAATCAAGTCAGGGTTAAAGTAAGTTAAAAATACGTGTAAAGGTTTAAAGTTAAGCTTTTTCATCACTAAACACATATTGTATTCATATAATTAAGTTGTGACTTAAAATAACCCGAATGTAATTGTACAGTAAATATGTTTAAATGACACTCAAATATTCATCACAGTTACGGATCACTTGAAATAAATCACTTTAATAATGATTTTGCACATTTTTACCAAAACTGTGTACATTAATATTTATAATGATATTAGTCATCACTAACACAATTATTTGGAAAAAAAATCATCAACTTTTCATTTCGATTACTTTACGTCTAAACGATTAGATAAAACTAATCGGTATAACAATAAGGTTTAATGGGTTAAACTATGTTTTATTCAGTTACCGGCTAATAATACAGCAAATATTATGGCAGACTATCTTGGAATTAACCTTCACGATAGCTTTAATAGGTAAGCGAGATAACAGATAACGGTTATGTGCGCGTATGTTTCAGTTTTTCATTCGTTTGGCAACCGATTGGAATTAATCACTAATTTTTATGACCTTTAAAACGGATAAAATTATTTACTGCATCGTATTTGTTTCATATGTGCAGTAAAATAGTTAAATCAATTTAACGCGTAAAAATTATTTGATGAAAGCATTATTAAAAAATTAAACTAACTTTTGTTTTCTAAACGAATAATTATTAATAATTTGCAGAAAACTGAGCGCAACAATGAATTTAATTAAAATGATTAATAATGGTCACGTTTTCCATTTCTTTAAATATGGTCTCATATTTTCGCTGGTATTTATGCTGTCGTGCGCGGTATCGCTACTAATAATCGAATTGCGAACGGAGTGCGACTGCACTAATATGGACGACAAAAATTGTTCGTACATTAAAATCCATTTCGTCACTGTGTTTCTGGGAAAACTGACGTTAGCAGTGGCGGGCACTGCAGCCGCGATTCTTAATCTATTATCGGTTACGATAATGTTATCGGTACTCATATCGCTATGGTTTATCCACGAAGTCGCGTATTTAAACGTTGTGAACAGGAATGGGAATGTTAGGGAATGGGACTGCATGTGTGCCGAAGCGACGTCTATTGCGCTCTGTATTATTTTTACGTTTTCGTTTGCTATTTTTATTCGAAAGTATATTCATTAATAATTTTTTATTGTATTGGCTATTATATTCTGTAAATAAATTATGATCATTTGCCATTAAAATGGGGATTTTAATATTTACCTTAAGTGAGTAATTAATTAACTTAAATGCCATAATCTACAGGTATTAGTATTTTGGGGTCAATTTATTAGTTATGAATTGAAAACAAAACTTTCACAGAAGTTTTAATAATGCTTACTAAACTTTTAGTACAGTCTGTCGAAATCTATAACTAATATTATAAACTTAATAGCATTTACATGCTATTGCTTACAATCAATTCTAAGTTTAATATCTATAAAACAAAAGTAACTAATCCTCAAACATTCATTGTTAATCTTATCTCGATTTACAAAGTAAAGAATTACTGGTTGACAGCTTCGCACTGATTCGCGCCATCAAACACTGCATCATCGATATCACCGCTGAAGTCTTTATTAAAAAAATCAGTGAAAATTACGATACCATTCGCGGCATCGATAGTATCGATTCTATCCAACTCATCGTTTTTAAAATAATGGATTATTATTATTTGACCGAAAAAAGACATCCACTGATCGGAGTCTGATTTTTCACCGATAAATATAGCGTTCGTTACGTTCAGGTAATCGTTTGGAAACAAATGAAAGTCTGTCTCATAATTATGAAGTGAATAATTTTCACAACGATTCGTACGCATATCAGGCTTACTAAACATGCGAACATTGACCGTCTCATCTGCTTTCCATCCATTTTCGCTATAGTCTAATATAGTCATCTGTGAATTACCAACTCTTGAGTCCCTAATCGTAGCATTGTTTGATTTCCAATTATGCCCAGAAGAGTCTATGCGAATCATTCTTCTGCTGAATGAGTGCCAAACAGTTCCTGCTGTGACATAACTCTCTCCAAATCCATTTTTAGTATACTTATGCTGATAGAAAGTGCTCACAAATTCTTCGGGCAAAGCAGGCGCTACTTTGCCTTCAGATTCTGTATAGTATTCAAAGCCGCTAATGATGGGTATAATTATTTGTATAAAAAGCAATAATTTCAGTAAAAAATTCATATTTTAAAGCGTTTAAAATTCTATTAACCAAATAAAAAAGAGTCGAATAAAATATATCTTAATATAAATGCATTTATATACTTATCGTTTACCGATAATAACTCGTATGTTCTATGAAATTTAGGTTCTTATTAATAAGCAAACTAAACAAAATTTTGATACACAAACATTCTCCTTATTTTCTAACAGTGAATAATCATTAATAAACGAGTTAATAATTTTTGATAATTTTCTCAGCTCATGAATGGCAAAATTTATTTCAATTATTTTAACTGTTTATTATCCTAACTGATTATAGATTGATTAAACTTTTATATTTATAACGCTACGATTTTAGCTCACTTTGACTTGTCTGTCTGTCTGTGGTCTTTCTTTATATTTATTAAGGGATTTTTTCATTATATTAATTAAGGAATCTTTGAAGATACAAGTCTTTTTAGTAAAAAAAGGACAAAAATTGACAAAAAATGTCATAAAATGAACGAAAAATTGTCTATTACCGTACAAAAGAGCTTAAAATATTCTAAAAATGACAAATAATAAACCAAAAATGGACTAAAAGTTGGATAAGATAAAATAATTAAAACTATTTCGAGTTAAATAAAGTTACATTTGTTTAACAAATTCTTAAATTAAATTACGTTTACATTCTATGTTGAAATTTGGTAATTAATAAACTTTTCACTTTATCGACTAAATAATTGAACTTAAGCTTAAATATATGATGAAAAAATGAAAAAATTTTTTGATCTTTACTTTTAAAAATATTTGTAATTTAAGCTTAAGCATTGTCGCAAATAATTAACGAGATTTTATCCTGAGATTTGTTAAACACGTTTATTTGTTAATTTGTATCATACAGTATACCATATAATATTAATATAGTATTATAAACTCAATACTTAATCATTTATAAATAAGTTTATAGATAAGTATATAAAATGTGAATAAATTCAATATAAACCATAATGACTGGAGTTGTGTGGACGTGAATAATCCGCCACAAGTGAATCCAATCTTATTACCAGAGAGTCTTATAATTATGTTATAGAGTTTAATACGTGTATGCAAAGTAATCTTTTGAGCGAATAATAAATGGAATAAGTTTAATGAAAAGCGAACATCAGAGACAACTGACGAAATAATATAATTTAATAGCTTTACAAATATAAATAGTATTATAAGGATGAATTGAATCATTTTAGTTATCATTGGATATAATATTTCTGTAGAATTATTGTATAATATTATAATAACGAGCGATGATAAACACAATGCCATTTAATAGTACATTAATAATTTTATTTTCAATAAATTATTGATTGTAATAATCAATTATGAAATACTGATTATGCAAACCAATTATGGATTTAACCGTCAAATGATTATATGATATTAAAAAAATAATAAATAATAAAATATTGGATTAATTTTTTAATCATAATATATGTCTCATAATTTGTTTGTCTATCCCTTTATAGGCTCCTCCCCTCGACACCTATATCAATGGATTCAGCTTGAAAAGTTTAGGAAAAATGGAAGGGTATGGAGGAGGTTGGCCCCCTTAAGGGGGGTTGAGGTGGGAAAAATTTTAAAATTAGGGTCGGGATGGGGTCATGTTGGGTCGTAGTGGAGTCAGGATGGCTCAGGTGGCTTCAGACTGACTCGGGTGAGTCAAAGTTGGTAAAAGTGTGGTCCGGTTTGGTCCTGGTTAGTCTAGGGGTTCGGGTAGGTCGGGGTGGGGTCCAGATTGGTCGGTTTTTGGTCTGTATTGGGGTGGGTCGGGGTTTGTTAGTGTGGTTCTGGATGGATAGTGCTCAGGGTCGAGTTGGACGTGTCGGGTTGGGTTGTGTCAGGGTAGAATCTGGGTAGTTTGGGATAGGCACGGGTTTATTTTGAGTCGAGGTTAGATCGGTGTCTTCTCGGTGTCGCGTCGTTGTGTATCGGTATCGTGGAGGTTCGTGGTTGGTCGGCGTGGGTCGGGGTGGGACGGAGTGGGACGGAGTGGGTCGAGGTGGGTCGTGGTGGGTCTGAATGTGTCGGAGTAGGTCGGAGTGGTTCGGGGAGGGTCGGAGCTGAGACCGAATGGTAAGAATTGGGTATGAATGAGTAGGGATCATTTTTTAGTGTTGGGTGGGATCTGTGAGTGCTGGGATGAGGTATGGATTTGTCGAGATTAATATTAAATTTTTATTATTAAAATATTACTTTTCTGTATTTCCCACCGAAGGCGGGCTTTATTGCTAGTTTATATATATTTAATAATAATTTAAAGAAACTCAATCAGTTTTTCAAACTTGTAAACACTTGTCTTAATTTAATAACGAATGATATATCACTCGATCTTTTTATTAAGAAGTTATTTAATGTAAGTATAAGTATGAGCGCATAGTTACCCAGACTCGAAAGCTCTAGTGGGTCAGATTCAGAAAATCTCAATTTTTAAGTGGGGGTGGGATCAAAACTCATCGGATTTGAATAACAATTTTTTTGGCCTTCAGACAAAAAAATTTTTTCTAAAAAAAATTTTTCAATTTTTTTTTCTCGTCAAAAGCCTAAATAACGCTCCCTAGCAAAACTCGACGGATTTAAACGATAATTTTTTGGAATTTTAGCTTAAATTTAAAGGGGTGACTCATCGGTTTTTTTTACATTTAATAAAAATTTTTTCAAAATTTTCAAATTTTTCTCGTCCTAAAATTTTTCAAAATTTTGGGTGGGGGGTCAACTTTTCCAAAATTCTAGGAGGGGGTCAACCCTAGGCAAGCACTCCCCTCTTGGTAACTATGGCGCATACTGAAGTGAATCCTGTATAAGAGCAAAGTGATTCACACGAAACATTTATCGATAATCGTATATCGATAAACATATCTTAACTTATCGATAGTATTTCAAATAATTATCGATAAACGTATATTTGGAATCACTTTGCGCTTATATTAGATTAACATCCCTTATATTAACAATACATGAGTTTTACCATAAAAGTTGTAATAATAAGTACACATAATACATGTGATCAGTTTTTTTTGACTTACATTGTGTTTCATTGGCTCTATTAAGACGTTTTGTCCTCATTTTGATTTCATCTGCAAATTGTTTAAAACACCATTTGATGAATAATGACCCAACAAATATAATCATATATATTGAGAAAAATCTAAGAAAATAATAGTATAATCCAATTGCAAACAGAATAAACCAAAATATAATTATTAAAGCAGAGTATGAAACATTGTAATATATCTCATCATAAAAATATTCATATATTGATAATAATCCATAGGAAAAATGATACTATATGTCATGACTCATGATATTTGAATATGGTATCATAAAACTAATTATTCGTAATGTTTTGTAAACATATTTCATATACATTTCATTAAAGAATCCATTTTTATCTAAATTGGTGATTATATGATTGATTTCTCTAATTTCTTTCGTTTTTATTATCCAAAATCGATCGCATAGAAAGTTAATCGATAAGAATGAAAACCCAAAATAGTCGATAATGAATAGAAAATTAATAACAATCGAATCGATTGCTCCGTGGCTTATGTCTCCAGTTATGAGCCAAATATTTGGTTTATTGTATAAAACTACAATTAAAGATCTTATGCCCAAAATTAAGAATATTGATACTATAACCCAATTAATTTTTGTTTCTTTTGACGAATACTTTCCATTACAATAATCGCTAATTGTTTCTGCTCCTAATAAATGAGTTTTATGTAAATAACATTGAATTTTTTTCACGTGTTTTTGCATATTTTTAATGATTATAAAAATATGTAATATTTTCACGATTTTTACGAAAAATATTTACAATATATTTAGTATTATTTTGTAAACACCATTTTGTCTACACTTTTACTGTTAATTTTATTGATGAAAGTTTGTATTTATAGAAAATACTTTACGTTTAAACTATTCAATTATTTATAGTGTCACTTATATTACGTTTTTAAATATAACTTATTTATTTAAAAATACTTGACATATTAATCAATACATTGTAACTTAATTATTCTTTTTATATATATTTTTTCAAGTGAAACGAATGATGCCATCACTTATAATTCTCTTGATTAATATTTTCATATCGTATTAATTTATTTTCTGAAATTATTAAATAAAAAAATATTTTAAAGCACAGTTCGCATATATAGTAGTCTATCAGATTTGATATTTCTGTGTCTACACTTTATTTCATAATATTTATTTGGATTAAGAAAGAAATATATAAAACAAGAGAATTCATAATGAACTCACCTTTTATTATATAACTGTATTATATAGAGTTGTTTTTAAAGCATAATAAAAAATTTTAGTTTATTAAATATTATTGGCATTTATTGTTTTCATCTTTGGTCAACAATATTTTATTTTTATTTTTTATAAGAAAGTATTTTATTTTTCTAACAGTTAATAATCATAAATAAACGAGTTAATAATTTTTGATAATTTTCTCAGCTCATGAATGGCAAAATTTACTTCAAATATTTTAACTGTTTATTATTCTAACTGATTATAGATTGATTAAACTTTTATATTTATAACGCAAGTCTTTATTATAATACGGTTTTAGGATAAAATTTGTTTTGATTCAAAATTATAAATTATAAATAGTGTCCCAAATTAAATCCATTGTCTGCCAAAATTTTTCTAATGGTTGAAATTATACGAACCTGTTCAACATTTTTACTTGAAACTAAATTTATTTTTTACTTATAAAATTCAAATATTTTATTGAAGGTACGAAAGCAAAACAATTTAGTTAATTATCAATTTTTAACATTAATAAACGTTATATAAAAACAAACTCCGAAATTATTTATTGAGAAAAATATGGCAGCCGCTTATCGTTGATTAATTGCAAATACAAGTCTCAGTGGAGTCGCAATATCCTCCATGAATGTGTCCTTTAACCACACATTCAGCAGTGCAACCTTTAACACCTTCGAGCTGACAAACGAGAGCTGAATTCGCAAAAATAAATTAAGTATTAATGGTTAACCAAAACTTGTTTAAAATTTCTGTCTTACCGAAGGTGTATGTACACGCGAGGAGAAGAACTAAAAATACGACTAACTGTCTTGAAATCATTGTAATGATTATTTTCCTTCAGGCAAATAAACTTTGTATGGATTTAAGTGAAATACAATTACTTTTATATAAAATCCTTATCATACAGTAAGATTAAAACATATTATAAAATATGTATTTATTAAAGGTGCTATTGGTTTGACTTTTCTCAAACCAAACCAAACCAAATAGTAATTTCTATAATGTAAACCAATTCGAACCAAATGAAACCATTGGTTAAACCTTTAAACCATTATCAAAAATATTATCAACAAAATTTTATAATATATTAATTTTAGAATGTTTTTATCTAAATAGTTTTTACTGGAAATTTATAATTAATTTTAGATGGCTTTTAAAAATATTTGGTTAGTTAATCGTGTTAATCATTGCTTAATTGTGCGATTGTGATGTAACAAAACACTAAATATACACATATTGCTTCAACTAAATGTATATAAATAATAGTTAATAGTTTAATGGTTTTATAATTTTTACTATTTAAAATTTGAACCAAACCATCAGAAATAATAAAAATTGAAACCAATCCGAACAAAACCACGAACCAATAGTTAAAACCTTGGTTTAACCATTACAGCCCAAACCATTAGCATCTTTATAATTTATCTAATTTAAATTTTATTCACTGTACGCTTTACTGAGACAAACGCATTAAAAGATAAAAATTATCATTCATATTATTTTTTACTATTATCGTCATTTTTACGTATAATTTCGACAGCTGTTTTTTTAACGAAAAATTTCATGGGTTTTAATTGATTTTGCAATCACAAGAGAATTACCTTTTAAAAGAATAAGCCTTAGTATTATATCAAACTAAGTCTTAGTAAAATTTCTTAAATTATTTGGTTTTAAAAACTGTTAAAAATTAACCATTTATTGATTAAAGAAATCTGGTCAGTCAGCTATGAAATTGTAAAAAATTCTCTAATATTTTGATTGTTAAATTTTTAAACCTAATTAAAAAGTAATTTCCCTAACGTCCTGAAAAATATTTGGAAAATAGTCACAGATTTTATAGCGAATTTGAGCCAATTTTGTTCATCAAAATTCCACCAAAATTATATGTATTATTAATGCTGTTTTTTTCTGATATAATTATTCACGAATTATAATGTTCTATCAGCTTAATCCGTTTATCTCCTATCAATGAATAAACGTCATACATTTATCAATAAACTACCAGATTTTGATTTTCTTAAATTTATCTTAACAGACCATTAATCAAATTTTTTGCAGCGCTTATCAGTATATTTATTGCGTAAACATGTGTTGAAATATATTAAGCTTACGTAATTACGATTTTATTTGCATTAAATTTTATTCGTTCAATTATGTATATCTACATATTATTTTTGATTAATTTTCTGTCGTTTTTTGTTAACTGCCAAATTTAAAACTTTCATGAACTCGTTATCAGATAATGAATGAGTTTTAGTACATTTCGAAGTTTCTCTTAAAGTTGAAAAAAATTAAAAATTAATAATATTCATAAAATCATTTTGACAAAGAATTTTTAACATAAAAAATTAATAGAATTTTATTACATAAAGATAATTTTTATATTTTATATTTTTTTTAAAATAACTTCAAAAATTTTATTTTGCAGTTTTAGTCTTAACTATACACGTTAACTACATTCAAATATAGAGTTACGTGACTTAAATGAAAACCACATTCAAAGTTTGAATGTGAAAAATGACAAAAATTTGCTTATATTTTCAAACATTACATAAAACAAAATACTCGAAATCATTCATTCAAAAAATTCATAGCCAACAAAATATTCTGTTTCGCAACAAAATTTTAAACTTTATTTTAAATTAAAATTTTAAACAACAATTTCCGTAAAATTTCAGTAAAAGTTCATTAATAACTTTAAAGTAACAATAATGATATTAACATTCAAAACTACCGTATTATTTGTGTCTATTTTAACAAACTATTCAGTAGTTTGCGTTAACGACCAATTTCTTTACAACACTCAAGTCCAACCTAAAGTTCCGCCACTATTTCACGAGGAATATGTCTGCAACTTTATTATGCATATGTGGAGCGGTAACGGTGCTCACGAAAATCAGGTATTCGTCGGCACAATATGGAACTCTTATCTCTTCAAAAAAATTCGCGTCGACATTGCGGCCAATAATTGGAAATCAAACGACGCTCAAGTTCGAGGACCGAGAAATGGCGGCGTTTTCATGTATATCGCGGATTTCCATAATGAAACTTACGTTTTTAACACCGTTTTCTCGAAACGCAATCTGAATGGAAGCGATTGTTACAGTTATAAAGAATTGAAGAAAGACGCGCATTTAAAAATGTTAGCCAAAGATTTCTTGTATACATCTAAGGCCACATTTGTTGGACAAGAGTTTTCGGAAATCCATGGCGTCACCGATAAATGGATGACCTATGTTGGCAATAATCCGGTATTTTTCTATGCTGGAGAGGATAAGGAAATTTATAAAATAGTTTGTACGTCTCCTACTATGCAAATGGCTAGCATTACAGAGTTATTTAACTGTGACATCAGTCAACCACTCGAAGACGAGATATTTGTTATCAAAGATGAATGTAATTGTATGACTTGTGGAATGTAAACCAATAACTGATATGTATTTAGAATTGATTACAATATGTATGCTCAAATAAATTAGCATTAATAAAGATTTTCGCATATTAAGGGTTATTACTGGTTGACTATAATTAATATTTCCGTAATAATTAAATAAAGTTTTAAATATACATTTGAGAAACTATCATATGATTTTTACATTAGCTTTAGGCCCTAACCCTAAAAATTGTGCCGAAGACCCATTAAATACTCTAGTTTGAAATACAATGTACATAAAATTTAGTGTTCATAATCCTTATAGACAATAGACAAGTGTTGGAAAATCTCACATTATATTAGGATAATAAGCAGTTTTAGTTTAGAATTCATGATAAGCTGAATCGATTAATTAATTTTTGCAATTATATTGAAAATATTAATTAGTAAACCATATTTAATTTTATATCCAATGTTATCATATTTCAATAAAAATGAAAACACATAGTAAAATAGTAATTTTTGATATTAAATCATAATTTGCCATTTGAACCAAACTAAAAATATTGAAATTTATTTTACTCATAATCATGACTGAAAGATATATTGGACTATCAATGATCTAACACATCGAGTTTGTGTATGAAACCGAAAGTAACGGAAAACTCGCACCACTACTGCCCCAAGAATTTGTGACCACATTT
>JAQGAW010004105.1:0-11380 GCA_034698025.1 Phthiracarus crinitus | reverse complement strand
CGTAAAACAGAGACAACTCAAATGCTGGCGAAAACTTCAATAAATATAAGCTCATAATACCTTAGATGTGCTGTTATTTACAAATAAATTTTTGAATTTGCAGATATTTTGTAGACGCGCAAGAAGTTTATGCTTTAAAAAATTTCAGACAGACAAAGAAATATAAAACTTTTAAAAATAATAAAGGTATTTTTCATCATATTGTATATAAGTAAACATTGTCAAACTTCGAAAAAATTATACAGATCAAAGTCTATAAAAAGTTTATTTAAATATCTATAAAAATAAAACAGTAATACTACGATAACAATTTTTATTTGATAAATTCAGAAATTTTTAAACACAAGCTGTCCTAAAGTGTAAATAAATTTCTAAAGTTTGTTTGAGTCTTGAGGTTATCATATATTTCAAAATTGTTACTTTCAAGAAATTACATTATTATTTAGCATTTAAATTAATGTTTTCACTTTTTTGGTTAAAATTTTTTTTCATAATACTGCAAACAGGTTCTGAAATTCTCTTTGAAACCCTTTGAAATTAAACTATTTTTACTATTTTAATCTATTTATTTGTGCATAATTTATTCCAAATTATTATAATCCTTTCTCGCAAATTATCCGCATTTTGGTTATAAATAAATAATCAGATGCAGTAATAGGCTGAGTATCAGAATTTAGTATTAGAAATATTTTATTTAATGGATCACTAATTTATAATTTATATGACGGCATCGCAAAAATGCACAAATCTTTAAACAATATTCACTTAATTAAAGGTAAATTTAAAAATTAATCAAATGAAAATCAACAAATTTTTAGCTCACTTTCTTGCTGAAAAGTCAAGCTTATAGATTTAATTATGTCCGTCTGTCCGCACGTATTTTTAAGTACTCATAAGCTAAAGATTCAATACTGAGCTTTGCATGAATGCGTCGTTATTGTTTAACTATAAATTTTTAAATTTTGACAAAAGATTTTTTTGGAAAAATATAACAGTTTATAACTAAAATCACTAAAACCATTATATATAAAAATAACGTCTAAATTACCAAATAAATTTGAAAAAATGTTAGCAGAGGAAAAAAACAAAAATTAAAATAATGGGTAAATTATATACATATATATTACCAAAACTAAAGTATTCGGAGAGTAGTATCAAAATAAACTTTATAAGGCGAACATATATTTAATTACCTCTTTCGGTTCGATTTCTCGCGACGGTTGATAACTTTAAACGTTCTCTACTGCTGTGCTGCAGTAATTGAGATAAATTTGTAGCAAAGATGCGATGCGATTCATCTGTAACAGTATTATTACTATTGGCAAAAATACTGACGATATTGAATAGTAAAAACGTTGCGATCCTAACAAACGTTAGGATACGGAGATCAATCATGAATTTATTTAACGTTAGCGTTGAATAGTAAATGATACACTTTTTATTTACTGTTCGTCGAAATATTACACTGTTTCGTATGGTATTAATCGGTTACCCGTATCACACGAATTCGTTTTGAGCAATAAATATGATACTTAACTAATCGGCTTAATAAACGATGAGTTTAGTAAAGGGTTTAATGAAACTTTAGTATTGAAGCGTTATATGTAGTGTGTTATCTATTTAGCGCTTTTATGTTTATACTCCGTGATGCGGTCAGTGATACGTTTTTTTCTGTGTTCAAAATGCATTCAAAGAGCAAAGACCAAAGACCTTTCATATTTGTAAAAACTTCGTATGATGTAAATTAATAAGTTGCTAAACGCGTTATAATTGAGAGGTCAGGTCAGTAGTATTTGAATCTTCAATTCCCACTAATTTACTAAAGAGAAGGCGTTTTTCTCCGAGATTTAGTGATTGTCGCAAAATTGAGACGCATCAGCAAATTTCAATAGTTATACTTAGCAATTGAAGAAGTTAGCGGTCTTTATTAATGCCGCGACTCTAAGAAAATTGCGGAACTTCTATTCAGCATCAAATGTAGGCTTGAGTTGGTTATTCATGGAGCCGTGTTATTAAATGCGTCTCTGCCCACATCTCATACAAATGATATCTTATCTTTACCTAACTTTAATACGACTAGATTTTTGCTTCTCATTCTTCTGCTCGTATTAACGAAATAAAATATAATTTTTCGAGCTCTCATCTGCAGCGCAGTTCTCTCTGTCTCTCTTCATACCAGTTATTAGTGCAATACAATTCCATTTATATTGTATCATTTAATGATGCACCGAAAGAATGAAGAAAAAAACAATTTCCCCTGTGGTTATTAAATATCAATAGTCGTCTCAAATGTTTGCTACCAATTTTGCTTTTCCCGAAAAACAACCCAATCTATAGGTTTCTTGTTATTTTTAATTAAATAATTCCGTTTGAGTACAATCCATGAGAGTTTGCCTCTCATTTTTATTTAGACTATTTCACCGAAAACAAGTACTACTGGAGGTAATAATTTACATATTTAAGCTTTGAATGGCTCGCAAAAATATTCTCATTTCGTTTTTTTCTTGTTTTTTTCTTCGTTTTATCTTTTCATCGCAAAAATATATAGTTACGCATACATACAGCTAAAGCTTTTGTTTCATACAATCATAAAAATAGATTGTAATCTTATTCTACGCTTAGGCTAAAAGTCAACTAACTTTTGTCGTGTTGTTTTCCTATTATGCCTTAAAAAATACTACAATTACTTAAAAAGGAATAAAAGAAACTCTAATTCTTATTCAAAGAGCGCAGAGGAATATATGTATTTAGAATGAATGATAATTTTGTCAACGATTACATATCTAGAGAGATATAGAGAGAGAAAAGATTCAGTTGAGACGAGGCTGAAGAGATGAGAAGAATGTTTTTCTTTTTAGACACATTGAAATTAAAGTTTAATAGAAAATAAAATGAATGTTTTGTGTTAAAAGTTAAACAGTAAGAGTACTCTACACATATAACAAAATATAACATACTTTTACTATTTCCTCCTTTTTAAAAAATAATTTCAATGCGAGATGAGAGAGAGCATAGAGAGAATAGAGAGCGATGAGAGAGAGGGAGAGAGAGAGAGAGAGAGAGAGATTCAATAGAGTTATATACTATTTACTTGCTCTTATATTTGCCGTATTATATACTGACGCACACACGCAACACAATATTGCCTGTAATGTATTTTATTTTTACTGGTTTTATATGTGTGTTTGCATGTTAAGAATCGATAAAAGTGAATATAAGGTGTGCGTACCGAGTGCTACATCATTAGCAGCTATGAAAATATTTTGCTGCGGTTTTTTGCTAAAATTCAAGCATTTGTGAAAACACTAAATATATTATCTTTAAAGTCAAACTTAAAACAGTTCTTGTTTTTTTAGTGACGAAGTGTTGAGTGGTTCAACAATTTCAAACAATAAAATATTTTCGTTGTGAATTGATTTGAATACTTGTTTACATATTTGAATATTAACTGGAAATAGTGATACGAATTCGAGAATAAAAACCTCTCATATTTGCATTTTGTTTGATTGCGAGTCTATTTTTCTCGAGTTTATTTCAGCAGTGATTTGCGTGTTTTCGCTTAATTTTCGAACGCAATTTCATTAAAGATATGCTGAAATGTCGCATAATATATGTGTTTTAATTTCGTAAATATATATTTTCGAGATAAGTGTTGCTGGCTTTCGCTTGCGATGAGTGTTTCAACAAAAATATCATAAAATTTATTACCCCGAGATATTTTTAGCACTTAGATTTACATTATACGTAACAATTTTTTATACTAAATTAATTGAGAAAATAAATCACTTAAGTTTAGGCTAAAAATTTTAATGAACTCAAAAAATAAAATTCAATGAAAATTTAAGCAAAATAAAACTACAATTGTATTGATTTGTATACATTAAACGATGTTGAGTGAAGGATAAACAAGATCCGGATAAATGCATGCACATGTTTGCATAAATGTGAAATTGGAGGCTATTTTATTTCCACTACAATAATGATGGTTTGTTAAAATATTTAACTTTGGCACTACTTGTTGATTTAGTTTCTTAACTTTCAATGCTTATACGCGTAAAACAGAGACAACTCAAATGCTGGCGAAAACTTCAATAAATATAAGCTCATAATACCTTAGATGTGCTGTTATGTACATATAAATTTTTGTATTTGCAGATATTTTGTAGACGCGTAAGAAGTTTATGCTTTAAAAAATTTCAGACAGACAAAGAAATATAAAACTTTTAAAAAATAATAAAGGTATTTGTCATCATTTTGTATATAAGTAAACATTGTCAAACTTTAGAAAAAAATTTTACAGATCAAAGTCTATAAAAAGTTTATTTAAATATCTATAAAAATAAAAACAGTAATACTTCGATAACAAATTTTATATGAAAAATTCAGATATTTTTAAAAACATGTTGTCCTAAAGTATAAATAAATTTCTAAAGTTTGTTTGAGTCTTGAGGTGATTTTATCAATTGAAAATTTTTACTTCCAAGAAATTACATGACATAAGATAATTTATTTTATTCTATTCAACTCCTAGATTATCATTTAGCATTTAAATTAATGTTTTAACTATTTTGGTTAAAATGTTTTTCCAAATACTGCAAACAGGTTCTGAAATTCTCTTTGAAACTCTTTGTAATTAAACTATTTTTACTATTTTAATCTATTTATTTGTGTATAATTTATTCCATATTTTTAAAATCCTTTCTCGCAAATTATCCGCATTTTGATTATAAATAAATAATCAGATGCAGTAATAGGCTGAGTATCAGAATTTAGTATTAAAAATATTTTATTTAATGGATGACTAATTTATAATTTATATGACGGCATCGCAACAATGCGCTAATCTTTAAACAATATTCACTTAATTAAAGGTAAAATTAAAAATTAATTGTCAAAAAACGTTGCCATTTTCGTATACATTAGCTATAATTAATTTCGACATTTAGCTTATGGAAATAAATATTTTTTAGCTCTAATTTGTTTAACGAAGCATAAATGTTTATTTGGGTAAATATTAATTATAGATAAGTTATACATCAGAAAGTGCGTCATATATAATGCGAAAGTCGTTTATATTATTGTAGCACTTAAACTGCGCTACAATTGCAAAAAACAAATAAGCGCACAAAAACTTATAGCATTCTCAACATGTTTAATGATGATTACTCAGAACTTGTTTTAATTGTTACAAACAAATAAAATATCAACGATTTTAGTGCACTAAGCTTCCAGTTAGTATAATCAAATGAAAATCAACAAATATTTTAGCTCACTTTCTCGCTGAAAAGTCAAGCTTATAGATTTAATCATGTCCGTCCGTCTGTCCGCTTACTTATAATTTTAAGTACTCATTAGCTAAAGATTCAATAGTGAGCTTTCCGTGAATTAACTATTATTTAACTATAAATTTTTAGATTTTATATTGATTTTTTTTTTTGAAAAATATAACAGTTTTATAACTAAATTTATTACTAAAACCAATATATAACAGTATTGCTCATTTAATAGCTTAACTGACGATCTTCTATGGTTATTAACAGTTAAATCTATGCCAGGATTACACGCTGCAATAATAAGTGAACTAAATTAGTAATTACTAGAACGCGAATATTATCCGTCATTTTGAAAATAAATGAACGATTTTTGGAATTAGCCCTCAAACTCATTATCTATTTACCATTCAAGTCCTTGAATTTAATTAAGCACACTTCATGAACCTTATAAAACTATTTCAATATCTAATGTTTAAAAATAATCCTCTCTATCTTTCTCTCGCGAAAAAAATATTATAAGAATAAATTTAATTAAAACATGAAACCTATAATGCGATATTAGCGTTACAGTTACTCCACCATGCAGTGTAATAATCTGTGTTTTCAGTAATTATTTTAATAACCTAAACGTTGAATTTTTTTTTGTTTACCGCACACACATTACTTTGGTTGACAAACATTATTTATTAGCGTAATAGCTTTAATAATCATTTTCAGAGCTAATATTAACATATACAGTACACTCAGCAGCGGTAGAAAAATAAAGTCTAAATTACCAAATAAACATGAAAAAATTTTAGCGGACGAAAAAAACAAAAATTAAAATAATGGGTAAATTATATACATATATATTACCAAAACTAAAGTATTCGGAGAGTAATATCGAAAAAAAACTAATGATTGATTGTTCAATAGAAAACTATTTATAAGGCGAACATTAAACAGCGCAACAACAATCACTTGAACGGTTAATAAATAAGATTTATGCGTCAGAGCAAAGTCATTATATTGTATAAAAATGTTTTCGGTCATAATTGTACTCTCGTTTTTGGCTAAATCGACGTTGACTTATCGAGCTTTCTCTCTCACTGTTAACATTAAATTGAACCGATAGATGCAATTAAGTTAACATAAAACTACACTCAAATCGAGCAGTGAATAACGAAAATGTAATGTAATTTGTCATTTTAGGGTCCATAGCGAAAGTATTATATGCGCTCAATTAATTACATGGCCATCAATCGGGCGAAATTAGATTTCGCTTTCGCTTCATCTGAATAACCATATATTGTTTTATGATATTTATGAGCGCAGACACAGTGTGTTTACCATACCATACAGTCTGTATTCCTGTTTACGACATGTGTTTGCATACTTCCATATTATTTAGGAATTTATCATCAAATTTGACATCACACTGTAAAAAACAAAATCTAAAATAATTAAATTTCTAAGAACTTTTATATTGTAAACTAAAATACATTGTTTCACAAAATTTCGATTTTGTGCTAAATATTTATTTTTACGTAATTGTTATAAATTCATTGAAACCAAAATAATAAATATCTAATTAGTATTTTTCGGATTCTATTTAGTGATTAATTTCTGCGTATAAACAAGGATATATGTACTAGGAATAAAAAGAGAAAATTTATTATAATTTTCAGTTTTATTTGTTTGAAAATTCATTAAAAAATTCATTAATGGTATTATTGCTGTTTAGGAGTGCATTGCATTTTCTGCTGAAAGGAGATAATTTTCATAACAATGTTTTATACGTATAACCCATTACTTAAGAATGGCGAAAATTATTTATGATCGAATTACTGAATCATAAATTAGCTTTAGAGTTAAAGGTGATAAAAATAGTTTATAGCATATAATTACGATGGAAATGTTAGCTATACATAAATTTAATAGTATTATATATTATTGGATATAAAACTAAACTTATAGTCAAATCCAAAAAAAATATCTCTAAAGTTTTTGTTAACAGTATATTAGGCATTATGAATAAAAGTTTGATTTTCAACGCTAATTATAGAATTGAAATTAACTTTTCAATCTTTTGTGTGGAAATCTTATATAAATTGAAAAAAAATTCAAGCTTTGAATAATTAATTTAAATTAAAAATAAATTATATATTTCTGTTAATAGAACTTGAATATTAATAGAGATATAATAAGACTAGATTTAGTTCATTAGTCATTTGAACGCAAAAAAGCTTTTCAATGAATTCTAATTATTTCAACATATTCTTGTTAATGAATAGCAGAGTATTTTTTGCAGAGTAAATGTTACGGAATATCAATTAATTATAACTTATAAATAACTTATAATTTTAAAGATAAATTTTGAGCTTAAATCTTTCTTAAATATTCAATTTGATTTATATTTCGTCTGATTTATATTACTATTATTTCTTAAGAAAGTTTTAATAATAACTAAACTATTATTAAAAAATAAAATATCAGAATACGGAGCATAAAGCAGTGTTGCTAAACGTATAGTGCGTAGCGTTCGCTACGTTCGAGTACTTGTATTGAATAACTTGCGTAACTTTTCATATGAATCCAAGAACTGAATAAACAAGATTTTTCTATATTTATATAGAAATAAGATTATTTGCATTAAAATATATTTAATATATAATATACGGTATAATATTTGTATAAAAAAGAAAATATTTAGATTTCTTAATTTATATTCTCGTATTTATATTTGAATGTACAACTCTTTTCATGAGAAAAAATGTATACAATTTGATATACGTTTATATCGTGAAAATCTATATATGAGTTTCAGAAATAATGTAATTTTTATGATATTTGTACGAGAATTTAACAATAACTGAAATATTATTTCTTTTTGATTTTATTCCAAAGCGTTGATAATACCACGCATATTATAAATAATTCAAATGTTAATACTATTTCGTAATACAAACACAAAGTATTATTATTATCAGTTAAAAAATATCAATATTACAATCGTCGCCAAAAAACTCATCAATCATAGCAACATAATAAGTTAGTTTTTAAAATTAAACTAATTTACATAATATTAACTTAATTAATATACAGTCATATTTTATAAATATTAATTATTTTTATAATAATTGAAATGAAAATTTTGTTACTGACTGTCATTGCTTAGACTGACTATAATAGCGAATAACCTATATTTATATTAATTGAATTAGAGATCAGACGTTATATGAGCCGATAAGATGTAAGATGAGAATAGTTTTCTTTTTATACTTTCATATATTTATGGCATTTTCATAGCAATGTATTGCGAAAAGCAGTTATTATGCTCAACGGCTTCGATATGATCCGAACGCTATCGCTGGTTCATTAGTAGATTGCGATTTTCTTCTCTATATTAACAAAATTATTAACAATTTATTGGTTTCTTTTAATAATATCATTGACCAGAAAAGACGTAAACTACTGTTTTCGGCTTTCATTTGTTTGTCTTTCGTTGGGAATAAATTTAGTATTTCTAAAGACAAGTTACAAAATTATAAAGTATGTTATTTAAAATACTAATAAAGAATGGGAACAATCATTTTATTGCCAAGATTAGTATAATCTAAACTGGGATTTCATGTTTTACTTAAAAATTCTTAATATATTTTTATTTTTGTAAATGAATTGAAAAGTTCATTCAAAGTTATACAGTATTACTTGTTAGTGACTTTGAGACTCTTTCAGTAGTGAATTACTCTTATAGTAACTTCAAATAAAACTAATATAAAAAGAATGTCAGTCTCTCTACTCTAATGACTTTTATGCCCAAAATAAAATTCCAGGTCAACTGGTACTTCAACTTGTACTTTTGACACTTTATACTGTATATTGCAATAGCGTAAACTTTCTTTTTTATTTCGTTATAATCGAAACGCAGTAAACCAACTATAATTTTATTAAAACTTTTTAAAGCGTTAAATCAAATCTGACGTATTTTAACGAAATTAGATTATGGTTAAACATTGAAAATTCTGAGATATGTGTGTTTTCTTTTTCAACAACTTATCAAAAATGTTGCAAAACTTTTGGAGGTTTTTTAGAAATATGTCATATATAAAAGTTATTTATTTAAAAAATTTGAAAAATATTTACATCTATCAAACTTCTTTCCTTTTACTCTTGCTATATAAATAAGCTTAAATCATACATTACAATGATTACAATATAAGTTAAAGTCACAACATGTTATAGAATTTTAAGAGTAGTGTTTCTTGTCGTAATAGTTATATAAAATTGATCAAAAATACAATATCTTTGGGAAATTAGTCTGCAAATATTTTTCATAAGTCAACAGTTTATTTTACGTTTTGTGAATTTATACATTGCTAATTCTAGTATAATGAGTAGAAATTTTTTACATATACAAATTATGCTTTTATACAAGGGGTAAATATTCTTTGGTCAAAGAAAGTCAAAGAATTTTATTATTCTCAAAGAATGATTCTTTGAGAAAATAGTTGATTTTCTCAAAGAATTTTGAAAATTAATTTTTTTAGAAATTATTGTATGTTAATATTTTGATATTTAGCATTTCAAAAACAATTGTATATAAAACTGTAGTTATTTTATTATTAACTAATATTGTAAATGATTTCTTGATTTTAAATAAAATTATGATCAAAGAAATATTAAAGAATAAAACTAAAATTAAATGGACTAAATTAAACTTTGTTAATTTTCTAAACTAAATTAGTGGAAATATTCAAAGAATTTCATTATTTTTATCAAAGAAAATTTTACCCATGCATATAACTAACAAAGCGCTCAAAAAAGCAACGATAAGCAAAGTATGAGCTTATATGCTTATTAATATACTATCTAATTAATAATTCTTCTCAACTGAAAGAATTGAAGTTCGAAAGTTTACCGTTTGATATACCAATCAAATTTTTACGGAACAGCTGTTAACTACAGTAAATGTTTAACAAATTTAAATTAATAAAAAACAATTATCTAAACAGGTGTAAACGTAGACATATGAAAGAATGTCGGATGAATTGGTTGTGGCAGGTCTGCCACATAACTTAGTATTGGACGCATTCTTGGAAGACGAACCCTTTGATAATAACACATTTGATTTAGAGCTTACGATCGACATCGACGAAGCAGAAGATTTTAATGACTACTCGATGTATGAGAACAGAACAGGTCTGGCGGAAGACATGAAATTTTTAGCTTCGATGCCCGAACTGTGTGACGTGACATTCCTTGTCGGAGAAACGAGTAAGCAATGCAAAACCCATATAATTGCAAATTACATTTAAAGTACGATTTTCCTGCGAACTACGAAGCAAATCAAATAAAATATTTATTATATGCACATATTGAGGAAAAAAAGCCATATATGAAAAGAGAGAAAATATTAAAGGGACTCGAATACTAAGATAAATATAATAAGAAAGAAAGAAAACGGAATATTTTTATCAATGTATTCGTGCGTTACCTGTAGACTGATTTTGTTTCTTTTTTCTTTCTCTCTCTTCTCTTCTCTCTCATACGCATATTAGGAGAACCGGTGTGCGCAGTGAAAGCAGTGTTAGCAGCTCGAAGCAGGTAATTCTGAATGTGTCAAAAAAAGTGTTTCAACAAGTTGTGATTGATATGCAAATTGAATCAATGCTTTAGTACGTAGCATCCAATATAACCGTACGCTCATTCATGTATTGAAGATTTTTTTGTATGTGTGTCTCTATCCATCCCTGTTTAAAGAATTGCTTTATAGCTTTTTGCATGATTTAACTATTTTTCAATTAACGTCTTGTTTCGAAACACTCACACAATCACAGGATAAAAGAAAGTTTTTTAATTTAATTCCAAATCAAGCAATTTATTAGATGTGTTTTGCATTTAATACAGAGTGTTCCACAAGCTTCTATACGGCCAAAAACAGCATCAAATACCAGGCAGTAACGCAGCGAGTGGTAACGCCAAGGATACTGTTGCCAAGAAAAAAGAATCGCCGAAAGACACTAAATTAAAACTGTTTTTGAAACGCAGCTCAGAACCGATATTAAATGGATTGCCTTTTAATCAGCAGCAGGTCAGTCAGTAGCTCTCTCTCTCTCTCTCTCTCT
>JAQGAW010004104.1:0-11382 GCA_034698025.1 Phthiracarus crinitus | reverse complement strand
ATATAACCACCAAATTTTAAAATTTTTGTTCCCAAATAACCACCAAATTTCTTGATTTGTTTTAACCAAATATCCGCCCTCTGGTTATAATACCATATTAACAAAATATAATTTAACGATAACTTGTAACCCGAGGTATTATTTTAACCACACGAAAACATGCTCGGGGTCATGCTCGAGGCATTATTTTTAACTCATTGGATTTGAAGAGCAATTTTTGGCTTTCCAGAAAAATGTTTTCAAAAAAAATTAGAAAAAAACCTAAACCACTTCACAAAAGTAGCAGAATTTAAATGTTAATTTTTTGAAACTTTGAAAATTCAAAATATTTTTTGATAAGAAAATTTTTTGAATTCATATTAAAATTTTTGTTGGGGTTTTCAACTTTTACATTTACTATGGTAGGGTAAACCCTGCGCAAGCATCCCAGCTTTATTTAATTGAATACGTCATTAATGTAGTGATCCGTAAATTGAGTGTGTGTTTGTACTCAAAACGTAATTTGATTGTGATTTATATAAAAATTGTAGTATTTATTACATATATATTGTGATCAACGAATTAAAGTGATATTTACTGTATTTATTAATATTTGTGTGTAAATACAATACAACGCAACATATCATATGAAATGAGTCATTCATTAAATAGCGATGAGATTAATGCGATGAATGAGACCGAAACCGATAGCCAAGAGATAAACGATGGCAACGAAGACAAACGTAAGCGACTGTTCGCCAAAGAATTGCGTTGTATGATGTATGGCTTCGGTGATGACCAGAACCCATACACCGAAACCGTTGATATGCTCGAAGACCTCGTCATTCAGTTTATTAACGATATTTGCACGAAAGCCGTTGATGTCGGCAAGAATGGGAAGATAGCTGTGGAGGACGTGATCTATATTGTGAGGAGAGATAAGCGTAAGTTTGCCAGAGTTAAGGACCTGTTGACTATGAACGAAGAGCTCAAGAAAGCCAGAAAGGCTTTCGATGAAATTAAATACGTGTCCAGTGTTTAACTGTAAGCTCAATAACTGATAATCAAAAAAACAATTATCGTATGATATTGTAAAATATTATTTATCATAACTCAATCTCAGTTAATATATTGTATAAGTTTATCGCATTTCAACAATTTTTATAAACGTTTTTGTTGATACGTTGTATAATTGATACTAAAATTCAATTAATAAAACTTTTATTGCGGTGTTTTTTTAATTGAAATTTTTAATGTTATATTTTCCTAAAGATAATAAATAACTTTCCTTAAGCTGACATCATTTAAGCGTACCATAACTTCAAGGTTTGACACTGAACTGACGGCGATAAAAATAAATGAAGTGTTCTAATGCTGTACAGTATTGTCAGAAAAAGTTATGACCTTTACTGAAACGAAATACTGTCATATTCGAAACCATGTAAAAAACACAGCGTTATTCACTGCAAAAAAAATAATATAATCATCCTTTCAAAGTCTATTTATTGATTATTAAATGTTTTGTGTCAATACTGTATACGCATTTAAAATGATTTGCTCCGACATTCACTGATCTCTATCTTTAATAAACAGATTTATGTCTCGTGTTTTGACTCTAATTTATGCTGGAAATTAATACTACTTTTTAAATATCTATATTGACTTTTAATCTGTTCTGCGAAACCAGCGTTATTCATGGTATCAGTTGGAACGTTATTTTGATTGAGTAATCAAGATTTGTAACGGCACTCGAAAATAATTCCGCTGTCTATAAATATACTTGTGTGGCATTAATATGCCATACTCTATCTAACGTTTGCTTATTAGACGATTCAAAAAATCACGCATTTAACAATATTTTTGTGAAAAAATGCAATTTTTGTCTATTATAATATTCAAGTAATTTAGGGTAATCTAACATTTCGATGGCTAAACAACACGATCTCACGAAATGTCATTTGTTGATGAACTTAATTCAAATTGAAAAAAAATAAAATATTTTGTTCGTGACGTAAAATGGTTTAAAATAGAAGATTATTTAATGATAAAGATAGTAGTGATCGATCATACATTAATTTTATTTTTATATCAATGGGTAGTAACAATTTTTTTCGGTCTATTAATATTTAAAACTATTAAGTTTCGTTTAATTTGATAAATGAATGTATGTTTTGTATTAAATACAATGTACAGCGAATACAAATCATTGTATTATTAAATTAATGAACAAATGCGATATTCAGTTGTTTACGATAAGAGTATTTTAATGTAATATTCAGTGTAGATATTAAGTTTGGTCTCTTCTATGACTCGATAATAAAGAGGAAAAATACTAGAAATCAAGTTACGTTACAATTATTTAGCTTAACATTAGTATGGAATTATAGATATATCATTTGTAAAGTGACATCATTTCAGTAAAATGCTGTATAGATTTCTAAAACTTTAAGCTTATTTTATTTGTATACAGTAGAGGCGTTTTTATGTGGTTATTTATAGGTAAAACATTTTAATACATTATATAAGTACTTATCAAATTTCACTATTTGTTAAATGCTATTAATTTCACAAATATTCCAACGAACGCATTGTCTCATTCTAAATAATTTTCACAAATTCAGGCCATTAATCAATGTAAAGCTTTACAGTTAAGCTCACATTAAAATTAAATTAACAAATATAAATTTACATACAATTGAATGCTCATAAATAATGCTTATATGATATAGTTATGATATTCATAGTATGAATGCGGTACGAGAGAGACAATACGCTAACATTTATTATTTGAAAGTACCATTAATTCTGTCTAAATTTAATAATTTTGAGTACATTTAATTTTTTTAGTAATCTAATTCGTTATCACAACAATTCAAAAAGCGTGGCACTTCATTAACTTCATTAATCAAATATAATTAGTTATAGGACTTTTTATATCTATATCTAGTTTTTTTTAAATATTTCAAAATATATTTTTTCGTTCGATAATTGAAAGACGTATTATCTTAATAATTATAATCAGCTTTTAGTTTAAACAATTTAAATGGCAAACATTAATATTTGCTAAAAATAGGTGTTCATTAGTTTCAGTGAAATAATGCGATAAATTAAAAAATCAAAAGTTATCATAATTTATAATATACATTATTAACGTTTTTACGCATAAAATTAACTTTAACGGAAAATCAATATACCGTAAGATTATAAATGCTTTTATATTACATTAAAAAATAGAAATACATTTTCTTTTTTATTTGAACATTATATTATAGCTGTTCTTAATTTAAAATGAAAATTTCTAATCAAAAATTTCTACTATTTTTCTCCTATTTTAAAATGAAATTAAAAAAAATGAAAATAAAAATAAAGCTTTTTATCATTCAATCCGATGATACCATCAAATGCAAGAGTTTAAAACGTGTTTCTCATTAATACGAGAAAAGTTTCAAAATATGGACAATTACATTATTTGGTTAAAATATAATGTTAATTAAGTAATGATTATACATATGTATATATTCGATAATAATTAAAAACCAGGAATAATTTTATAGGCTTCTAAACTGGACACAATAACATACGTTACCCACAATCCCACAAATAATATAGTGGTCGGCAGTTTGAATTTCATGGCACCACCCAATTCTCCGCCGACAACACGTCTCCTAATCAGTAACACAGCCGAACACACAAAAGCAAAAATGCAGAAAATGAAAACTGAAAATGATAAACTTCCAGGATTTACTTGAAAGCCACCAGGAGTTTGTTGGAAAAAATGATATATAGCTGCCATCGTCCACGCGATACCAATGCCGAGAAACACGTTCACCGCATTACTACCGGTAACGTTACCAATCGACGAATCGGCGTATTTGTCATTTTGTGCGGCGATCTTACTCGCAAACGTGTCCGGAACTGTATAATTAATATAAATAAAAATAAAATCAATTAAATGACATCAATGAAAATACTATGAAATTACCTGATGTTCCCAAAGCGACAAATGAAATGGCAGTCACCGAATCTAATAAGCCAATAGTGGCGCCAAAATGAGACGCAAGATCATTGATGAGTGCAGTAAGCAAACCAATAACAATGATGGATACGGTAAAACAGGCCCAACCGTTGTAATACGATGGCGGCGGAACAAACGCGAACATAACTTTCCAGAATAGTATTAAATAGTGTAAAATATACGTAAAAATCGATTTTTTATTCACAACGCGAACCAACACTTCGCCATCCTCTTCGTCATCCTTCGGTGATTCATAGGTGGGAACAGTGATAGCCTCAATAAACTGGTCCTCCCACGACGATGTCGTCATCGCCGATACCGTTCGAGACTTCTTTATCAATTTATTCACAGTGTCCTTGAATTCCTTGCTCTCGCGGATACGAATCAGGCATTTGGTTAAATCTCCGAGTCGTGGCGAACCTTTATCGATATCGTCGCTGTCGACGCGCTTTGGATCTCCCAATTCCACGTGAAAAACTGCACTCTTCTCGTAACTGTCTGTGTTAATGATTCGAATGGGGATTTCCTTATTCGGCTCATTATTATTGAATAAAAGCTTCCCTTCGGAAGGCATGAAGTCTTCCATTTCTTTGGCAGTGCCAGGAATCGTGCGATAAGGCAGCGACACTTGTCCGCGAGCGCCAACAAAACGAGATACATTTAAACGGAATTCGCCAATCGATTCAGGTATTTGGTAGACATTATTGTCGAACGAAAATACTCCGCTATGATCGTCATCGAGTATAATAACGTTAGCAGTTCCTTCGGTAATCTCAATACCTGGACGGTTATCGTCAGGAGAATCTTGTTTTGGCGCTAAATAACGTGCATTACTTAGATTAACGAAGAAATGTTCGTCCTCTTCGTACTCCTCGTCATTAATAATTTCAATAGTGATTTGCTTATGAGTTTCTCCGGGACCGAAAGTGACCACACCTTTGGTCGCTTTGTAATCCTCACCGGCTTTAGCGGTGCCGTCTCTCGTCTCGTATTCAACAATTAAAGTCGAATCAGCGTTACCACTGCGCGTAACGGTTAAGTTAAAAGAACCGCAATCCTCCATAACTGTATAATCTCGTGGATCAAAATATACTTTAATGGGACCTTCTTTTTGTGGCTCCTGTTCTTCATCATCTTCATAATCATTGATCGATTTTTTAAACTGATCCCTTATTTTATCAGTTACGTCGCCAAGAAGTCGTCGAGCGTTTAACACGCGATAATACGCCCTACTCTTCGGTCTCAATCTTTCCATTTCGTCTCGCGCTAACTTCTCGACCTCTTCGATAGAGGCGTCAGGATTTTTGTTTCGAATTTCGCGCAATATTACTATCGCTTCTTCTCGTTGCTCTTCGATATCACGAACGTCGTCATCACTGGCGTCAATAAACTTTCGTAATCGAAAATAAATACAAAATAAAAATAAAAAATTAAACAATAATTATAGCAAATTATATAACGTTAAAAATATTTACTTTTAGATTTCCATTAACTTCGATTCCATTCGCTTTAACCTTAACATCGTTGCTGTCGACCACAGCAGTCAACTCAACGTTCTCTCCGTCAGACTCAGGTCCACCATAGATCACCTTTTTGTTTAAGCGATAATGTTTCGACAGATACTTGTAAATAAGTAGACGTCGATCGGCGACATAAGCGAACAAAACGGTAAACGGAAAGAACATAAAAGTGAGCAAACCCTCCCATATCTCGATAACACCATAACTGTTCCAAATTAGTATGAAAAGCATCCAAATGTAAGCGAAAACGGAGAAAACAACGGTAACGCAAAACACGCGCAAATGTTTAATTTTTTTTGGATCAGACGTGGGCACACACCACACACAGATAGCTATTATGACGAACATGTTGAACGCTGCAGAGCCCACTATAGTTCCGGGACCCAACTCACCGGCTCTGAAGTTTTGCGCGTATACTTCAATAATAGACAGCAATATCTCAGGCGCAGAAGAGCCCAAAGCCATTAGCGTCAAGTTGGACACCGTTTCGTTCCAGATTCTCACAGAAACGATCTCTTTTTCGCCGTTCGGCTTACGAACGATCACATCCCTCTCCTGAGAAGTAATCTCTTCGATGGCAGCCATGAATCTGTCAGCGATAATGGCAACGCCCACAAACGTGTAACAAAGTGCTAGAAAGTAAACGATACCGTGGAATATGATATTCGGCATATAACCGTAATGATGCCAAAATGGTAAAAATAAACCATCTTTAGGTAAAGCGGGGTCTGTTAAGTCGAACTGTCGTTCGTCTTTACTCGCGGCGTAACTATAGTTAGAGTTATAGTTCGTTGCATTGTTTCGCATAACACTGTCCGCTAATGTGTTCAATAGCTCTGTAGCAGCCGTTGTCAAATCAGTTGTATTCATTTTGTGCGAATTTCAATATCCACTATAAAACTCACGCCAAATACTTGAAGTAATTGCGATGAAAATGGAAAACAAAACAAAATAAAAAATATCTGGTTGTTCTAAACACTGTTTTTGTTGTTCGCAGTGCTCTAAGCGTTTGTGTGTGGCGTTAATTCTTCACACAAATTGGCTGATAAGTGAGCAAAATTTAGTGAGCAATAAAGTGGACATATTATGTGCGACACACTATAAAACGACTGTATAATACGATATATAATATAATCTTCGTTCACATACTCTCTTCACGTACAATAATAGCAATAATAATAATAATACTTGTGTGACATCATATTCGCCGCGTTATCAATCAGTTTATACTACAGTACATAGAAAATCACAGAAAGAAAATTAAACACTGATTTCACAGTTGAGATAATAAAATGTCAATTAATAAGAAAATGTTATTCAGTGTGTGTTGTGTTGTGTTGTGTTGTGATGTGATGTGTTAGCGTTAGTGTTGGTGTTCAGTGTTGTATTGATATGTATGTAACGTTATGTGTGTTATGTGTGTACCGTATGTACAGTACAGTGTGTTTGTGTATTCTATTGTTAGTTATAATAGCATAAAGTATTTAGTATTGCATTGGATTTCGCATTATTTTCTATCACTTACTTACACACTTACAATCGCTGTATAATTCTGTGAATGGTCTGCACTATTAATAACCTCTCATTTAAAGCGTTTCTCTCAGTCTGCACTATCAAACCGATACGACAACGTATTAAACGTGCTTTAAATTTAATAAGGCGTTGTTAAAACTTGAAAACCCAATAGTATTACTAGTGTTAGCATTACACGCATTACACTAACGATGAGCTAACTCTGACTCTAACCGTGCACTGCTAACACTGCTAACTCTAACATTTTTTAGTGAACATTTAATTTATTCACGTTAGCGTATCACCCGTTTCATGTAAAATGTTTATGATAACAGTGTTCACTATCTTATTAACGTCATTACCATCTTATTTAGGAAAAACTATAAAAAATATGTGTGTTAACAAACGTCAAACTTAAGCTAATAAAGCGTAAAATAATAATCTTTTTAGGTCGATATACAGTACGTTAGTTTTTATTTAATTAATTAATTACCGAATAATATGTGAACACTTATGGTGTTTCTTAATATAGAGTTGAATAGAGTTGAAGTGTATTTCATTTTTATATCTCACTCTCGCTATTAAACACTCTCACACAGCAGATATGAGTAGAGAAATTCTTTTCAACTGCGATTGCGATTACTGTATAACAATTTGTTACACAATGCGCGTTTAAATGAGTTATTCGCTTCGGGCTAAGGATGCTATTATGTATGAGTCATGACTCATTTTAAACAAAAAAGCATTGAAAACTATTGTGGGTGAAAAAAATCTGTTGCGATCATTTTAGAACGCTTCTCGTCTCTCATTATTCTGCTTTGTTTTGGATTTTTTATAAATAACATTACATGTACTGTATAATTCCTTTGCGTAAATGTAACGAAAATTTTAAATTTATTTGTTTTAAAAAATTTCTTATACATCTTATCTGAAAATAGTTTTTTAATAAAAAATTATTTTCATACCTTTTTTGATTAGTAACTTAATTATTATAATTATATAGGCATTTAATAATGTTAGTGACCTTAAAGTTTCCTTTTCCTTTCCCAAAATGATTTTTATTTATTATAGGCCGAACAAATTGTATCAAATTAAATAACATGTATTTAATGAATGCAACCATAATTATCACTAATGTTTTTCAAAAAGCAAAATAAAAAATTTACGAAAGTATAAAAGTAAAATTGATAAATCAAAAGTAAAATATAATTATAATGGGAAGCAAAAAGTAAAAGCACGTTAAAATTCAAAATGTTTCAAAAGCAGAAGTAAAATAGATTGAGAACTTGAAAGTTTAAACATCACTAAATATCACCTTCAGAAATGTCAACAAACCTACTATTGACACAAATGAATAAACAACCAGTTGATGCGTTTAACGAATAGTACAATTTTATCAACCGTGCCATACAATACAATATATATCTATTGCAGTTAAATATTAGAATACTCCTAATCTGAACAAACATCGCTTTTAGTTAAATAGAAAGAAGTTTATTCAATTAAGAAAACTAAATACTGTAGTTGTAAGCATTAGATGTAAAAACTTTTATTTTTACATCGTTTCCCTAAGTTTTTAAAAAATTATGTTTATAGAAAAATTACGGTGTGATTGATGTCTGACAATTCTGTTTATAATTTGTGATCCAGTAATTTATATACAGAATTTATTTAAAGTTGAAATTATCGTAAAAACATTATTTTTATTTAATTGGTAACAGCAAGAGAGATAATTTTGTATTAAATATTTACTAAAGCTTAGACATTGATTAAATTAGATTTTGTAATTCTTTTGACAATATTGTGTTTTGTAATTTGAGATTCAAAGAAAAAGTTAATTTTTTAATCTTAAATGATTTACCAAAAAAACGAGTGAAAAAAAGTTAAATCAATTAAAAAACTTCTATTTAAACTAATTAATAAAGAAAAAAGTTTACTTACATTTATTTTTTTTGCTTACAATAAAAAATTTTACTGTTGCATAAATTAAATAAATATTTGGATTTTATCAAATTAAAATTAATATTGCCATTGAGAAAACAATAAAAAACATGCAATTAACGTTAAGTTTATATATTTTCTGTTTTAACTTTTTTTAATCATTTTGGGAAACTATAAATTATGGGTAATGTGTTTCACAATATTTACAAATAGATAATATTTTGCCTGACACTAGTTGTTTTTCTTTTTTTGAGAATACTATCAAATGTTTCCAATATTGTAATGTCAAAGTTTCGAAATTCCATGAAAATAATTCTAGATTTTATAATATAAAAATATTAAATATTTTTAATTGTAAAAGATTAATGAGTAGGAAACGAATTTTCAGGAACTAGAAAAGTGTATAAAACGGGAGGAAACCGGTATTTAAAATATACCAAAATTGGAACAGTATCGGTAAAATTTTATTGTTGTTATAAAAAAATTTAACAAATGTATTACCGTAATAAAATTTAAAATTATTTTTACTTTTTAAGTATACAATATTTTTCAATCTAATGATAAGTCTAAAATAAGCATACACTATTGAATTTTTTACACATTTTAAACTATTTTATTAGATATATAACATTCTATTCTTTTTATTGATTTTAAAGAAAGTTTTTTTTATCAATACATAATAAGTTATTGCTAAATATAAGGAAAACGGGAATATTTTTAAATATTTGTTTATATACGGGATTATTTAGAAAAAAACCAAAACCGGAAAAAATCGGGGAAATAAAAAGACTTTTTATTAATTACAGTTATATAATTAATATAACATTTATAGTAGTTATATATTTAATAGAACATATTGGTCTCCCGGCTATTATATTAGAGAATAAGTACGGGATTTTCCAGGAAATTCGAGTTGTATTTAAAGTTCAAAATTATACGATAGGAATATGTAGATTTATATTGGAATTAAAAAGAAAATATGGGGATTATTTAGAAATAAAAAAGAATATCCTGAAAATATACGAAATAAAATAGAAAAATTTAATTTTAATCTATACAACAGGTTTTTTAAATACTTAATTATTGTGTCGAGACTTTCTTATTTTGTGAAAATTACGCCTATTTTAGAAATTAAGGAAAATAAAACTCAAGATTAATACATAATATTTTGCTCTAAATTCGTTGCATAAGTTTTTGATACTCGTTGTCTAAGTTTCAAGAGAATAGAAAACAAATAATTTTTAAATTACTCATTTAAAATAATTGAACACAATGTTTCAGTTTTCGCCAAAGTTTAATATTCCATAAAAGATTCTAAAGTTCTCCTTCAATAAATAATTAATCATTTTATAAATAAATAAAATTTCAATGCTAAATGCCATTCATGGCAAAGTTTAATGGAAAATCATGTTTATTTGAATAAACAATCGTTTACAGAACTACTTCGTGTCTTAATAGGTTTTGAACAGAACAATTAAACGTTGATCGTATTAAAAGATATACTCACACTCAAGGCTACAATCTTTAAACAGTATCGTACATAGTTATGGTTATGTTATTCAAAAAAGGTGTCACAAGGTTCATGTTACGAATTTTTAATAATTTAAATAATGTTTTAAAAAATATAAAAATGGTCACTAAAAATATTTACTAAATTTAATATATAAGTCGATTTAATTATATATATCTTTGGACGAATTTTATGATCTTTTATGATTTTTAGAAAGAGGATCAGTTGTCATAAGATTCACGTTACGATTTTTTAAATAATATAAATAATGATTTATAAATAATAATAAATGTGATTTTAAAAATATTCAATATTCTACAACGTAAACCTAAAAGTGAATGAGTATTCAAGGTCTAAAATAAAAATTACCCCAATTTTAATTATATTTTTCCAAAAAAGAGAAAGAGTTATCATTGATAACTTATCAATGTCTAGATTTCTATACCAAACAATAAATTCCAAACAATAGTTGAAGTTTATTTTTTAAAATGTTTATAATATACTTTTATTCGGGTACCCGAAATGTCGGGTCTGGTACCCGACAAAATTGTCGGGTCGGGACTAGTGATGGCAAAAAGCTCAATTATACTGAGCTTGAGCTTGAGCTTGTTAAGCTCAAGCTCATAAATCCCTGAGCTTTGAGCTTGAGCTTCCAAAAATGTGGTGAGCTTTGAGCTTGAGCTTAAAGCTTCTTGATAACAATAATTTGAGCTTCAAGCTCAGCTTACTTTGAGCTTCTTCGATTATTAGTAATATTACATTTAATAAATATATGCATATATACATTATAAATGAATAAACAATAAAAAATAATTTTGAGGAAAGCTTAATAAGCTCATCTCCCCGAGCTTCGAGCTTGAGCTTATTTTTTGAAGCTCAATTTACATTGAGCTTGTAGCTTGAGC